>OY829505.1:37785271-38069539 GCA_963691665.1 Clepsis dumicolana
AACCGAACTCTTGTAGGACCTCTATACAGATCGCAATATAAAAGGAAACATCGAATCAATTTACTTTTAATCGAACGCGGTAATAAGTCGCATTATGTTTTGATTACTAATTTACCGCGTCTTGCTCGCGGTCAGATTACCAAACATCATGCTAAGCTTTATTTCTGCGAAGACTGTCTGATATTTTTTCAAACTGAACACGGTTTCAATAGTCACGTTTGTAGTGGGGTTGCTACGGTACTTCCGGAGAAAGGCACCTATCTCGAATTTAAGCATTTTGAACGAAAACAAGACGTTCCATTTGTCGTGTATGCTGACTTTGAGACAATCCTTAAACCCTATCAGAACTGTGAACCTAACACTGACAGTAGTTTTACTACAAATAAACAAATACATTTACCAGCCGCTTTCGCGTACCATATAATTTGCTCTTATGATGAGCAACTTAATCGTTTTGTTCAATACCGAGGGCCAGATTGTGCTCAGAAATTCGTAGATTATTTATATAGACATATTAAAGACATCCATAACGTTTTAGAAAAAGAAATTCCCATGATATTTACTGTAGAAGATTCTTTAGCTCATGAACGTGCCAAAAATTGTCATATGTGTAAAGGTTTATTGTTTGCAGACAAAGTAAGAGATCACTGTCATCTAACGGGCCGTTATCGCGGTGCCGCGCACCAGTACTGCAATCTGCGCTTTCGCGTTCCTAAATTGGTCCCTGTTTTCTTTCATAACTTAGCAGGTTACGATTGTCATTTGTTTATACAGGAACTTAGTAAATGTTCAGGGCCTGTGAAAGTAATCCCAAAAAATAAAGAAAATTATATTTCGTTCACTAAGTTTTTGTGGATTTCAGATCAAAAGTATGCACAAATTCGATTTGTAGACTCTTTTAAATTTTTAGGAACAAGCTTGGAAAAATTAGCGAATGGTTTACATAAAGATGATTTTATTCACTTGAACAAGTTTTATCCTGAAACTAAAAAAAATAAATTATTAACTCGCAAAGGTATTTATCCTTACGATTATATGTCGAGCTGGGATAAGTTTACAGAGACCGAGCTTCCATCACAGAACTTGTTTTTTGATTCTCTTTCCAACGAACAAATAAGCGATTCAGATTACGCACATGCGCAATCTGTATGGTCCGAATTTAAAATCAAAGATATGGGAGAATATACTGATCTTTACCTAAAAACTGATGTGTTGCTTTTATCAGATATTTTTGAGAACTTTCGGTTCATTTGCAAGTTAAATTATCATTTAGATCCGGCATTCTATTTAACTGCTCCAAGCTTATCGTTTGATGCTATGTTATTAAAAACCGGAGTTAAGCTTGAATTGATATCCGAATTAGAAATAATTCGACTCATACAAAAAGGAATAAGAGGTGGTATTTGCATGTGTTCGACCAGATATGCTCAGGCTAATAATAAGTACATGGAAACTTATGACATGAATAAACCAGACTCGTTTTTAGTATATATCGATTGCAATAACTTATATGGTTACAGTATGTGTCAATCGTTGCCCATGTCTAATTTTAGTTTTCTAGAGATCATCATGAAATTGCCCAACTAGATATTTTGTCTGTCGAAGATGATGCTCCATTTGGATTTATTCTGGAAGTTGACTTGCTATATCCGGAAAATTTACACCATAACCATAACGACTATCCATTTTGCGCACAAAAATTTATTCCTCCAGGAGGAAAAACGACCAAATTGATCCCAAATTTATATAACAAATACGAATACGTCATTCATTACGTCCATCTGAAAACATGTTTACGCAACGGCTTAACTCTTGATAAAATCCATCGCGTTATAAGGTTTCGTCAAAGTCCATTCTTAAAACAGTATATTCATTTAAATACAGAACTGAGAAAAAAAGCTACTACTCCTTTCCAACAAGACCTTTTTAAATTAATGAATAACTCAGTTTTTGGGAAAACTCTTGAAGACAGTGAGCGGCGAGTTGACGTCAAATTAGTAAATAAGTGGCACGACCGTCAAAACAAAACAAAAAAGTTTACTTGTGCTAACAAATTAATTGCCAAACCGAATTTCCATAGTGCAACAGTGTTGTCTGAAAATTTGGTTGTCGTACAAATGAAGCCTGAAAAAGTAATTTTAGATAAACCAATCTACGTAGGATTCTCTGTATTAGAACTTTCTAAAAGTCATATGTACCAATTTCACTACACGGTAATAAAAAAACACTACCAAGATCAAGTTACTCTGTGCTACACTGATACCGACAGTTTTATTTACAAAATCGAAACTGCAGACTTTTACAGCGATTTAAAAAATATTTTTTTAAACTTTTTTGACACAAGCAATTATAACCCTGTAAATGATTTGCAAATACCTTTACGTAACAAGAAGATTCCTGGGTTATTCAAAGATGAGTTAGGAGGAGAACTTATTACCGAGTTTATAGGGTTACGTTCTAAACTATACTGTATCAAAAGTGATAAATCTCTTATCAAAAAGGCTAAAGGAATAAAAAAACCAGCAGTTCAAGAGTTAACATTAAATGATTATCGGGATGTGTTATTCAATGATAAAATAGTTCGGAAAAAACACATATTATTTAAATCGATTAGGCACGAGATCTTCACTCAATCTGTCAATAAAGTTGCTTTATCTAACAAAGACGATAAACGACATATATTATCAGACAAAATTTCAACCAAATCTTGGGGACATGAGTCTATTTTCTAGTACAGTAGTTATCTAAGCGACCTTTCCTCGAGCTGTAATTTTATTTCGTAGGCACCCAATGGGTAATAAAAAATTAGAATGTGTTTAATAAAATAAAATACGTTGAGTACTTACGTTATTGTAAAATTATAATTATGTATGTTGTAGGGTCAGCGTCAAAAGCCGCTCATCACTTTTGTACCTTTTCGCTCTACGACCAGATGAGCGACTTTTGACGCTGACTATACCAAATAAGTAGATTATCATTAAGTACTTTATTTTTTATAATTACACATTGATTTGTAAATTGTATGGTTTGTTCTTTTTTTTTAATAAATAAATATGAAGTGTTATTAACATTTGTTTTCTTTTTTTCTTTCACCCACCTAAGTATATATAGACTGCGAGGATACCGACTGAAAACACATTTTACTTGAGTTGAAATTGAGTTTTCTCGCTTCGGAGGTTTCCTGACGATGTTTTCCGTCATCAAAAAGCTCAGGGCTCAGGCTTAATTTTAAATGTAATATTTTGATAATGGTAAGTAAAATCATGTTCTGTTGAACAGGCAAATAATACCTATCCTCGTTTATTGCATTGGGTATCAATTAAAACATGTCCTTACGTGTCTTAAGCAGCGCGGCGGCATGCAGCCCGTGCTAAGGTAATTTGCTGACACGTGAAATATACCTATTCACATTTATTGCATTTGGTACCAATTATAACAAGTCCTTACGTGTCGTTGTAATTTGATCGGCATTAAGCAGCGCGGCGGTATGCACCGCATGCTCCGAAGCGCGTGTTAATTTAATTTGCTGACGCATGAAATTACTGTAATTATAAATAGCGGCTGTTATAGTAAGTTATCATTCTGCACTCTACATTCATAACTGAGTAAAGTCGTTCCAAAGTTTTGAAAATTAAGACGAGCTGATCCATTCCCGATTCGGTAAGTAAAATTGGCATTATTTAATATTTATTCGTATTATTTTGTTGCTATTATTGTTTTGTAAGCGTATGAAAATGCTCATATGTGTTGCCAGATGCGTTTATTTATTTGATTTCTTTTGTTTCAGAATATGGAAGGAACGCAAGACACTCAAATCATGTTTTCGCAATATGCACAGGGTCCATTAGGATTCCGAGAAGATGAAGAAGAAGAAGAAGTCAGTGAATTTGTAAAAAAAATTGCAAGTGCCAAAACGAAAACCAAGTCTAGTAAACCAAAACTAAGGCTAAACAAAGTGGTAAAGAGAAGTGTACGAGGTCACCCGCCGTCGTTCGTTATAAACAATGAAGCAACTAAGGGGAACAGACTTGTCAAAATCCAAATAATTAACATAAGTGACTCCGCGCCGGATCAAAACGACGAAACCGGTGAAAACGTTATGCTCAGTGCGCAGTATGTGGCAAGTGACGGATACGATGAGATAATAGACAGTACAGAAAGTGTAATAAATAAGATATCCAAGAAGTTGTGCGGATATAGTGTTAGTTATTAATGTTTTTACTGTTTTTGTATATAATTTTGAAAATAAATATGGTCAACAATTTTCTTGTTTTATTCCTTTGATTAAGCGATACGTCAACAGGAAAGATTTTTTTTGTAAGTATGTCAATAAAGCAATAATTCAAACGAAAATAAAATTATCATGATTAAATGCACAAGAAAAATCTTTTCAGTAAATATCGCTTAAATAGATTAACACTATTATTAGCCACAGGTATGAATCGTTATCATTTATTTCATATTTTTAAACAAACAAATTCAATTATTTAAAAATGGGTTAATATAAAAAGTCTTCGTTCAAAATAAATGATAACTAATTTTGACTGGGTTAAAAAATAAAAAAATGATTAAACGTAAATATTTATTTTTGAAAATTAGGTATAATTTATTACAATGTTAAATATGCATAATATCGAAATAATATTTTTTAAGACATATAACGTTTTTTAAGGCACAAGCTTTTTTATGATGTAGACAATTATAAGAGCTGTTGTCGATACAATACTTTTTATACATTAATTGAAAATTAGAACAACCTTTCTCTCCCAAGTCTATTACAGTACAATCAGCACATAAATCATTAATCCACTTAATTTTTTCAAAACCTTTTACATATATTTTTTTGCCTTCCAAGAAATTATGAATCATTCTCTTAAATTCTCTGTGGTCGATATACCCCTCACGCCACATAATGCCAAGGTTTCTCTCTATCCATTTCACATGCCTTTTTTCGTTTTCTGATAACGTAGAAAATGAATATGGAGGTTTTATTAAATACGCCTGCGTGTGTTCATAGGTACTGTATGCAAATTCTTTAATAATAAATTCATTTTTAGATGATTTAAACCCCTGAACATCTACGAATAGATGGTCTAGTTTCATGATATCTTCTTTGTTATATTGGTCAACGGCTTATATTCTATAATACTATCATTCAAAATAAGACAATAAGCCGCGGTATTGTCAGGGATATCTGTGTCACACTCTAATTCAATCCGCACATCGACTGAACCCGTTTTTAAGGTTTCATTTTGACGAGAACAGTCGATAACAAACAGAGGTGCTTTATTTATAAAGTCTTGTGGATTCAACAACGGTGCTTGGCTGCGGTTATAATAAGACTGTTGGAATTTAGCGTACTGTTCATATAATATAGCAAATTTTTGAGCCGAGAAACTGACATTCAAGTTTTCATAAGGAAAATAATTTGAATTTAAAAAAACTTTAACGTCACGCAAATTACAATGATCAAAACGCGATATATCTTTATCAGCAACATTTTTCCTGTTTGTTTTTAATCCAATTATAACATATCGAGGTTTTTCAACTTGAGACGAAGTTTTGACGGCCCAAGAATGTTTTGATGTTTTAGGTAAAAGCGGGTATTCGTACAGATCCCAGTTCCTAAATGCTACCTGAATAGCTCGATCTCTTTCCAAATATTTAAGCAAACTTAATCTTTCACGATCAGAAACCTTAATGTGCGGCATGCGCCATACTATTTTAGATATAGTTATGTTACCTATATACTCATTTGTGTTCAGTTTTACGCTATTTAAATTAGTATTGGATCGTAAAAGAATAAGTTCATGCTTACAGTTAATAATAATTTTGTTATAATCCTCTGCGAAGCCAAGAATCTTATTTAAAGGAATTGACACAGAAAATGATCCATGCGTAATTTTTGTGCCATCAACATCCCAGCCCCATAACTTTGACATCGATGATTCAAGTTCATTCATCGACACAAGAGATTTTATTGTTGTTGTGACCCCAGCGTTTTTAATTTTATCTATTTCAATCCCATTCAGCTCATATCGAATATCTTGAAATAAATGAAGTATAGGGTTATTTGTAAAATGAACACTGGACACCTTCGCTTTTGTTTCTCTGTTGAATACTTCTATAGTACCCTCTATGTATAAAGTACTCGCTGATGGTAATACGTATAGATCTTGCTGGTTGATAGGTATACGGATTTCATCATTTAAATTGAAACTTGTTACGTACGGTTTATACGAATGATATTCGAAACTTTCAATCGTGCTATCAAAGCTAAAGGAGTCTGATAAGTTTAGTATACTCATTTTAATAATCCTATGTTTTTTAAAAACTGTTTGTTTTCCTTCGTTAGTTGTCCTTTAGGTCTTCTTTTCTTGATAGCACAATGAGCACTAACGGCTTTGCTGTTTGAGACCGTACATTTATTAAAGTCTATCATTTTTTTCTGAGATGTAAATATATCTGAATCTCTTCGCCACGTAAATTCACTAAATTATCGTTTATATCCAGTATTCTTATTATAAGAGCGTTTAAGCTGTTTTGAGTAACAGGAAAATATATAACATTTTTAGGTGTTTCTATAATCCGGTAACCAGGCGGTACATTTGGCACAAATTCATGAATTATATGACTAGGTTTTCCGTTTATAAATGACCCGCTCACGATGTCACATTCAACTCGTACTATAGTTGTAGACAGAATGGACACGGGAAAAGGGGACTCAGTTAATATATTCGCCTGAACTGTTTCTTCTCCAAAACCAAGTAACTTACCAATCGAATTTGGTTTTTTAAAATAGACGTTTTTGGAACACAATATAGATGTTTTTAGCGTATTATTATTGCATGTCAGTGTAAAGGTGCAACCTTGGAGATGTCTTTTAAGATAATCATCAAGATCTTGAAGTTCATATGACCCTTCAGGAATTTCTACTACTTCGTTATCACCATAATAAAACTTATTATTTCGGTTGTCAATATTAGGTATCGAGTTAAATGTCGACAAGTATAGCAACCCGCATTCATATTCACCATCTAGTTGAAGAGCTGGCGAGTGATTCGTAATCAGGGTAGAGGAGGATCCCGTTATGGACAAAGTGAAAGACATCGTGAGAATGAGAAGCTATTTATTGTTCAGAGATATTTAAACGGTTATTCCAATATTTTTTTAAATATTTTAAACATAAATGTCCGCAATTAACAGTATCGAATTTTTGATAAATATTATAATTGTATGAAATATTATAATTTTTCAAATATTTTATTAATTCTAGCGGCGGTTGAAGATCACCATAACTATTAAAATATTCACAATGATTATTATCTTTGACATAGGCTACCCAGTGAGTCCCTTGGTTTTTAGAACTATCTAAATTTACGATTGCACATTCTACTCTTTTTGGACGGTTTGGCAATTTGTCTCTCATGTAAACACCACGAAAATAAGGAATATCTGTTGAATGTTTTAAAATATCAACATTTGTAAGAGCACGTCTGGGTAGCCTTTTATTTAGTTTTTTAATCGTTTTAAACACAAACCCTTTCCATTTCTATACTGTTTAATGTACAACCCTTTACCTAATGCAATAGATTCCATTATTTTATTATGACGTTCTGATTCGGATAAGCTCTTTTTTGCAGCTTTGTAGTCACCAACAGCTTTAGCGATCCCAGCAGCTCCTCCTGCCAATGACCCTAACGCAGAAAGTCCCGCGAAAATAGGTATTAGTGGCAATATACCTCCAGTTTTAGGAATCGGTATTAATCGAGGAACTCTCATTTTACTCGTATTGTTATTAAGAAATACTTTACTCGCTGCAGCAAAAGCTCGACTGACTGCAGTGCCTTCTTTTTTAGATTTGTTTTTTTTCAATTCGGTACGTATCTTAGAAACAAAATGCTTAAATGATTTTATCCCTGCACCAGCTTTCATTTTAGATTTCATCACTTTGCTAACTATCCAAGACGCAAGTTTTTCTCCTTTTCCAACACCTTTTGACTTCAATCTTTGTTTAGCCATTTTATAGAGTTCAAAATCTGCACGATGTCGGTCTGTTAGGTCAGAATATTTATCGTATGCTATATCGTGTTGCATACACGCGTTGTCCAATTCATTAACTCCTTTATCACCTCTTTGCAATCGCTTATGCAATTTTGTGCCTGGTCCGCAATAATTGTAGCCAGGTAAGTGCAGTTCAAACGGTAAGTGATTAATAATACTGTTTAGAAGTCCTCTTCCTTTCATATCCCAAAAGTTAATGACTTAGCGCGAGAAAGTTTTTAAATATATTTATACAATGGCATTTCTGTCGATCCAGCTGTTTTCGCTATCGTTAAGTCCTAACCACTTAACATACAATTTTTTCCCTCTTTTTTTGATTACCTTTTCGATGAGGTAAACGTCTGGATACTTAGTTTTTTGCAGTTCTTGTTCATAAAATGTACCGAGTATTGAGTTTTTTCGTTGGTCTTCAATATGGTAAGTAACAGGACGAGTGTGATTCACCTTTTTAATAGTAAATAGCTCAGTTGACCAATTAGGCGTATAACCTTTATGAAAGACGCTTTTGTACTTGCTTATACGCACATGATCTCCTACATTAAAAATATTTAATTTAAAACGCCGATTGGATTGTGATTTATCTATGTTTTTCTTTACTTCGGCTTCATTATTAAAATTCACCTCATTTGGGCTAAATTTTGTTGTGCTATGCACAGTTTGATTATAAGATTGAACTATCTCATCTAAAGGTTTTCCAAGCCATTTGTAGTTCCCGATGAAACTGAAATATTTGTAAAGTTTGTTCTTGAGCGTTTTTATTACCCTTTCAACAATAGACGCCTTTTTAACTGAATACGTGGAATAATGATTTATTTTTAAGGATTTCACATAACAATCGAATTGATCATTGTAAAATTCTTTTCCAAAGTCTGTCTGTAAGTTTCTAGGTATTCGTTTGGTCGACTTGATAATTAGTTCAAATGCATTTTTTACTTCTGTTTTAGTTTTAGATTTCGTAGGAATACACCACGTGTACTTTGAAAATGTATCAATAACAACTAAAATGTATTTATATCCCTTATTTACAGTATGTAAATTCTGTAAGTCAATTAAATCTGCTTGCCACAAATCATCAATTCCTTTTAATATAACTGCGCGACGCTTGAAATTTTTTCGGGCCGATCTATGGATTTCATTCACGACTTGTTCTTTTGTCATCTTTGAAATTACTTAAAATATTGTCTATGTCCCTTTTTGTATAAAAGTTTATTTTCAACTGATTTGCAAGCTGATGAATTTGAGAATTTATAGTTTTAAATAAAGAATCTAGATGCTTCTTCTCGTAAGTGTCCTGGACGAGCTGATCGACATATTGCTTATTAGCTGCATCATTGGGTGTCAAAGGATCCGCTACCCCCTTTAATCGCGATGATTGTAGATCGAAATCGCCATCATCAGAACGCAGCAAAGTTTTATTGTTAAGTTCAAAAACTTCACATACACGCAAACGTTTATGAACATGATGACCGAATTTGTCTATGTTCATTTTCACTTCTTATTTTTATGCACTTATGTATCATCAAATTTCCGGCTTCGACTGATGGTAAAAGTAAAATACCAGTTTTATATATCATTGATTAACCAAGCCCGCTTCACGAAGTTCTTCTACAATTGATATTATTTCATTGTCTAATCCTGTGTTACCGGCATCACGGGAAGCAATGAGTAATTTCAATCTTTCAACTAATTCGTTTGGATTATCCCAATAGACATATGAAACATCTCTTTTAACTTTTTTCATTGTTGGTAGTCCTTTGCCGTAAGTACATAAATCTTCGCTTATTGAACGTTGTTTCGATAATTTGAAAAGCGGTTTTATAATGTATAAATATTTCTGACCTTTGTTACTTTTTATTGGTTTATTGGGATCAAAATCTCGTCTATGGACATTCGTTTCTAGTAGCAACATTTTATAATAACGTTTATCGTCTTCAGTTATGATACCTAAATCAGGCAACTTCTTAAATAACAAATCATATAAACCTGGTGTTAAATTGTAAGTACGTCCATTTACTTTGAGTTTTTCGCCACTAACGGAAACTAAACAAGATCCTAACATAAGCTTATCGCGTTCTGTTCGTATGCCAAAAGGAATGTCCAAGTCGGTGTTGTATTGTTTTTGCCATGCAGGGTCTTCGCGAGGAGATGCATATGAACCGGTAGTCTTAAATGAAGTATCATTTGTTGATTCCAAGACATCATTGTTGTCACTTTCACATAACATGTCATCATCACCATCTTGTCTGTTTTCGTCTCTATTTGATACCTCATCATCATTATTTGAAGTCGTTTCGGAAAAATTTCGTACGATTGTTTGATTATTAATACTACTTCTCTTCCCTTCATTAGGACTAAATTTTAATGTTTTTGGCGCCTTTTGCCACTTAAATATGTCTTCATCAAAATCGGTTTCATTAGTGTTATAGTATTTATTGTCGTTACTTTTAACCATTTCATTAAGCGGGTCTGTTATTGGTTTAAAGACTGATTCCAAAATCATATTGTTGTTATTTTTCATATCACGAAGTAGTTTAACCTTCTTTTTGACAGCATCGGCAGACTGAAGTACTTTTTCTTTTAAAGTTTTCTCGGTGTTTATTTTATGATTCATGTCTGATCTCGATGGATTCCCATGATGCAATAAAAGTTTCTTGAAAATGAAACTGGTTAAGTAACACGGTTAATCCAAAACGATAAATGTATCAAATCCCATTCTATAACATCCTGAATTTCTAGCACAGTCCTTGTTTACAACCAAGTAGCTAAAAGGTACGCTCCATATTTTTGCACACATTTCCCGAAACTGTGACCAAGACATATCAGTTCCAACGTGCTCGTCATAAACATGACGTAAATTAACTTCATCTTGTTTAAAAAGGATGATTAAGTTAGCATTGTCCCTTATTAATTGTTTAGGTATTTTACTGTAAGTTTGATTTAAGTAGAAGCTGTCAATATTTTTATGCCTTCCCATTGCAAAGTAATCCCTTATATTATTTTGATTTTCGCATGCAACATCATCAAATATGATAATTGAATTGTTCTCAGCTTCATGCGGGCTTAGTATTTCATCATTTTCGCGATATTTTTGAAATTTAACTGATGGAACCAACATCAATATTTTTTCTAAAAACTGGTACATCGGTTGGAAAAGTGTTTTTGAATATACGTAAATATTTTGAAAGCGTAGTCCTTGTTCATGTAGTAGAAGAGAGACAATTAAATTAGTTTTACCGCAATTAGAAGGACCGCAAATTATACAGCGAATTGTGTCGGGTAAAAGTTCACCGTGACGAAAACTACGATTGTTGCGATCTGAACAAACAACCTCCAACTGCAAGCTCTGAGCTTGTTTTACAAACTTCATATCTGTTCAAGATCAATTCAACCAATGCGCGCGTGTTGCAAGCATGGAATGCTTATTCAAAATGAGCAGAAGAGCAGATGGTTAACGTTAAACCTCGAGTGTGAGCAAATTCTGTTAGGTTGGGTTCCGTTGGGTTTGAGTTGCTGTTGGGCTGATGTATTCGTTGCGTTGATCGAGAGGTGAAACAGAATGCCCAATGCGATTTCAGGTGTAGGTTGAGCGTTATGTTGAACGCAAATGCTGATAGGTTACTGTTAGGTTGGTTACCGTTGGGTTTGGGTTGATTGTAGGTTGTGTGCAATTCATTGTATTATTGGGCTTCTGGATCACCACGAATGAGTGAGGGCGAAATTTTTCGCCCGATCGAATGAATGGTGGTCCAGAATGCCCAATAATATACTACTGAGTCATATAATTATATGTGCTTTTATTTGATTTAGGTACGCTTTATACACGGGGTGAGTTTACGCCGTGTGAGAATCATGTATTACAAGTTAGGTAGGTTAGGCATAAAGTTATTACTACTAGAACACGTTTATTCTGCTTTCAAGGAAGCGTAACTTTAGTAATTTCAAGGAGCAGTGCCCTAAGCACGAATTGTCGAATCCTGCGTCACGTAAAATTCGAATAGTAAACTATAACGAGTTTGTATGACGTTTGGAACAGCGCCCGCCCGTGAGCGTATTTGGAACTAAAATTTAGTATGAGATTTCTCGATCTCGATACGATAACCGTAACGTAACGTCGTGCTTAGGGCACTGGTAATGTCATTAAGGGTGTCCTAGCACTTTGTCGCCAGTCATTTAGAAAATTTTCGTTTCACAACCAACGATTGACAAATGCATCATTCCTAAAATTATCTTTACACAAGTACTGATTTTGCAAATAATTGATTTTATCGAATAATAATTTAACAAATTCTCCTTTTGTATTGTATAATTTCTCAAATACATTATTTCTTAATGATATCAAATAGTCAACTAAAGTTTCACCTACCAACGTTTGGTATATTAGGTACTTTGTTAGTCACAGGTTTAATTTTATTAGAAAAAAATCACCGTTACGTTTTAAATTATTCAGTCCTTTTAAGGACGTTCGGGCGGACAGATAGATGGACGGACAGATAGAGCGAATAGTCTTAAGTTAGGTTAGTGTTACGTCAAGGCGAGAAGCGCCTCAAGCGCTCGGAATAGGAGCTCCGCGAAGCGGAGCTCCGTCGACACCGGCCAGAAATTGAGGTTGAGTATAATATTTTTCAACACATTTGCTCGAAAATTTTAGAAGTCCAATTTAGAAATGAATAAGCAAGGAGCTATAAAATTACGGAGTTTGAGTATAAATTTAATACCGCCTGCGTTTCGTTACACAGAAAGTATTTTTTATGGAACAATGTTTACCAATTGACATTTTGCATAATAACTGATTTTAAAAACAATTTATTTGTGAAATGAACATTTTAAAAATAATAGTTGGTCATTCCATATGTTTGTCAAGCGTCAAAGTTTCTAAATGTATATTTGTGGAGTAAATATTTATAAAATGAGAATTTTTTGCAACCACATATTTGTGAAATGAATAGTATATGAAACGTTGGTTGTGAAATGAGTTTTTGTTAAACAAGTTTCGGTAAAACATTAGTGAACCGTCATTAAGTTTAAATTAAGGTACGGGAAGTGCAGGTCCTTCATATGCTTATGTACCTAATTTTCGTAATTTTACCCTCGTAATGTTACGTTCAATAAATAGTGTTATATTGTATTCTAACGACAATATCATTTAGACAAACGATACCCACAGGTCAATCACTTACGGAAATCCTCTAATAGCCATCTCATATTGGATTAAACATCACGCCAGGACAGTCAGGCCGGTATAACATAGTCATTGATAGCCATTTGTGTTTTTTTTTTTAAATATCGTAATGTATTGACAATGCCGTGATAGCCCAGTGGTTTGACCTATCACGCAGAGGGTCATGGGTTCGAGCCCCGACTAGCACCTCTGAGTTTTTCAGCACAGTTTTTCTGAGTTTGACAAATTCAAAATTGTTAGAGATTTTTTTTGTGAAAAAGGTGAAGGTGTTTCGTCCATTCGTTCGTGGTATGGGTAGTATTTTTATTTCACTGTCTTGTGTTTCATATGATGAGATTATACAGGGTGCTCGGCACAGTCACGGACCGTGAATTTTTTTTTGGGATATTTTTGGGGTTATTTGCTATCTTTATACTCTTGGAGCTTGGGGTTTTAGAGGTAGATGTAAAAAAAAAATTGCCGAAAATTTACAAAAGCTTCCAAGTAGGTTTTTCCTTTTAGTTCCGATAAGTTACATTATTTTTGTTTTATTGCCACTCATACCCATATTAATCTAGTAATAGTTAAATTTGAACTAAATAATTCGATAACTGGAAAAGCCTATAATTACAATGTTCTCTAACTATTGATTTTTGATTTTTGCTATGAAACTTCCGCTCCTTGGTTGTAAGTAGACATTCTTCATAAAGCAGACAGACGGGAGGCTCCTTTGTCTTATCTATGCACTGCAATTTTTCTGCCACTTTTTGAGGGGGACGAGGAACGCACACGTACAGCACACGTCTGCGCTCATGACAAAGTTTGTTACGTTCCTACAAGCTCACGCTAAAACGAAACTGTCACACAAATGCCAAAAACACGCACACAATCAACAGACCCTGATTATTTTGGTCAAGCTTAATCTTAGAGTTTTTTCAGAGGGGTAATCGCGCGTTATCATCTCCATTACTTTCCTGCTCTAAGACTTTCTTCGTCCACATAACCACTTTCTATTACGCACGTCTAAAAAGTCACTGGCTTGGTTCCCGTTTGGTTTGACAACGTGACCACGTCTTCAACAGCTCGTCAGCTGCAAAGCCACGGGACCGCAAGCAACCTTCTTGGGAAATAAAACCTCCATTGTCTGCATAAACTTCGGCATTTTGAAACACCTTCGTCTAGTGCACACAATGAAAACCTCGATATAACCACACCAGCCGTTCTTTTGTTTCTCAAAACGTGTTTTTCCTTCAAGCTAAGGAACTTTCAAAATATACTTTCATGTGCTTCATCGCGTAACGGTCCTCTTTCATAAAATTTAAAAGCCCTTGAGAAATCACCGTGCTTTTAAGTAGACGAAACATTTAAAAACGCTTTAGAATCTGCGTAACTTCTTGGTTGAGAGTATTGTTTTCAAATTGAAAGGCAGAATTTCTTGGGAACTTTGTTACCTAACGCATTTTGTACGGTCGAGGAAATTAATTCCTGACCCACCATGGAACCTTTTCACAGTAAACGTCATAGTGACATCGCATAGCTTGACAAGGAAAATCGTTATGACGTTTACTATGAAAATGTTCTATGGTGGGTCAGGAATATTTCATAATGGGCTAGTTCCCTATTCGGTGGGAATTTCAAAAAATCACTTTCTAGTTCACCTCTAGGATAGGTACTCAAGGTATACCAAATTTGAAGTCTCTAGGTCCAGTGTTTTAGGCTGTGCGTTGTCTGTCAGTCAGTCACGATACAGTTTTATAAGTATAGATTTCCAAAAAACGAATTGACAACAATTATCGAATATGTTCACAAAATTTCACGAGAATCGGTTGAGGAATGCGACCTGTAGAGAAGGACAGACGGACAGACATACGAAAGCGTTTTTGCCCAAGCTGAAGTGGAGACGCTTCGCTCACTTCGATAGCTCGTTCAATTATTGATGAACCATGAGTCAAATTATGAACCCATTGTGAGGATAGGAAAGATGACAGTAACGACTAATACAATTAGAATAATAACCTAACCAACTTAGAAAAGTTGAAAAAACCCACGACGTTGTCATTTCAAAGTTTAATGTTTCAAAAACGGGTGAACCGATTTCAACGGAACTTAGCTAAAAACCATCTCGATTAAATTAGCTTTCGATTACAAAAAACCGCGTCGAAATCGATCCGTCCGCTTTGGAGCTATGATGCCACAGATAGCTACACAGATACTCAGACACAGATACACAGACACAGATACACAGGCACAGATACACAGGCACAGATACACAGACACAGATACACAGACACAGATACACAGACACAGAGACACAGATACACAGGTCAAACTTATAAGATCCTCTTTTACGTCGGGGGTTAGAAAATAGTACCTATACTACTTTTTATTGTAATGCAGCATTTTATCACGTATTACATCAACAGGTAAGAACAACCTCTAAGATAAGTAAAGTTATTCTAATTGTATTAGTTGTTAATGTCATAGTTCCTAGGCTCAAAATCAATTTGCACAGTAATCGCGTAACAAATACAGAAAAAACTTGCAGTCAAATTGCGGACTTTCTTTTTATAATTCGACTTAAAGTGACACTATCATTCGTGTATGTGAGTATGGAGTAAACACCAGATCTGGTGACACAGATTGTGTACTGTAGGCCGAGCACTAAGTTGTCGAATCCTGCGTAACGTTATACTCATACTAAATTTTACTTTCAAATACGCTCACGGGCGGGCGCTGTTCCAAACGTCAGGTTTCTCGATCTCGATACGATAACAGTCACGTTACGTAGCATTCGTAAAGTCGTGCTCGACCCTCTGGCCGCCTTTGCCAACTGCAGTCAAAATATTTTAGTGGCCCCTCAGGGGACGCTAATGGTCTAGTCTGCATTCGGACCGTCTAAAATAGTCTAAAGTTCACATGTCCCCAGCTCGTGTTCAAACTAGGCTAGATTATATGCAATGGAAACCTAATATTTATATCACATGTGTGTGATTGCTTTAGTTTCTGCCATTGTTTTATTTAGTTTTGTTATTTGTTTCAAATGGACTACTTATTTGTGAGTATGTCGAATTTGTGTGTATAAATCTCTCTCTCTCGCGCTATATACTAGCTTTTGCTCGCGACTTCGTGCGCGCATAAATAATTTACGTAAATTTAGTTTCTTCTCTATCCCGTAGGAATTTCAAGAAATCCGTCCTTAGAGCTTGTCTACATCATAACGCCCCAATTATATATCGGAGATTGATTGTGTAAAGTAGCTAATACCAATGATATAACAAATAAAAAAGAGGTACCTAGATGTGTCATCAGCACGCCGAAAATCAAGCGCAGAATAGGCTACAAATTGTAGCCTCTTTGGCCACAATCTCGCTCAAATAAGAGGTAGATATGTCATCAGCACGCCGAAAATCAAGCGCACAAAAGGCTACAAATTGTAGCCTCTTTGGCCACAATTTTGCTCAAATAAGAGGTAGATATGTCATCAGCAAGCCGAAAATCAAGCGCAGAAAAGGCTACAAATTGTAGCCTCTTTGGCCACAATCTCGCTCAAATAAGAGGTAGATATGTCATCAGCACGCCGAAAATCAAGCGCAGAAAAGGCTACAAATTGTAGCCTCTTTGGCCCCAATCTCGCTAAAATAAGGTCCAAACTTGCGCACAAATGTCAAAAAGTTCGGAACATGTTTTTCGATTGTCTTGTGAGCATATGACGTATCTTTACTAAATGTCACTGGCTAATACTGTATTAACCTCACTTGAGTGCTGCCACGAACCAATGCACAATAGTGTTACGGCATGGAACCAATAAGTACTAAGTAAGTATAGTTAAGTCACACTTCCATTTAAAACTAGCACCGACGCCTGGCTTCCCTTGCACGACACTGTTTATTGCACCTGGCTTAGAATCCCTTGAATCGTCGACAAACGTTTCGTAACTTTCATTTCATCGAAGCATTTTTCTGCTAAATGGGGCTGCCAGTAGCTATTTTTAGGGTTTCGTACCTCAAAAGGAAAAACGGAACCCTTATAAGATCACTTTGTTGTCCGTCCGTCTGTCTGTCTGTCTGTCTGTCAAGGCCCTTTTTCTCTGGAACGCGTGAAGGTAGCATGCTGAAATTAATAACAAATACTCAAGCTTCCGGTCCCTTGAAGCTGTGAAAAAAATCAACCTTCTAAGTCAACGCAATCAAAAGATACAGTCATTAAAAAGGCCATTTCCATACAAATTGCCGATGTCCAAAAACCTAAAGGGTACTTGCAGATGTCCTAGAAACTTGAAATTTGGTATGAAGGTAGCTCTTATAGCACAACAACTCCGAAAAGTCTCAAAATCTTGATTTTTTATGTCTGTCTGTAGATTTCGCAGACCAATATAAGTTGACCCCACACTGCGTACATTTTGCTTAGGAGCAGGGCTGTGCTAACACTGGACTTTTTAAAACACTGGGGAAAAGTGTTAAAATCTTTCTACGGAACCCTCGTGCGCGAGTCCGACTCGCACTTGGCCGGTTTTTTATTTTTCGACAATGTTTAAGAAATTATACGAAATTGGATGACAAATAATGAAAATTTACACACAAAATCATGTGAAAAATTATCAAAATTTTTCGTATCCAAATATCCATGAGGGTCCAGGATACAAAGAGTACAATCTGTCACCAAATTATACAGTTTTTGTATACAATCTATTGTATACAATTATAATGGTTTTAGCAGCAGGCCTGCCGCCTGCTGCTAAAACCATTATAATTTCTGGGTAATTTTGTTTGTTGTATAGGTTAGGTTATCATGTTACGCGGGACTTAATCACGTTAAAATATTTAAATACCTCGACGTTTCGGACGCGACGTTGCGTCTATGGTCTCGAAGGGTCCCTTGTGTCCCTTCGAGATCATGGTCACAATGGCATGGCGATTCCTTCAGTGTTGGGACACACGGACATAAATTCCGAAAAATGTAAAAGTACAGGTTCGAACCCACGACCCTCTGCTTGAGTGGCCATAGGTCAAACTACTAGGCCACCACGACTAGATATTATACATATTTTAATGACATATTGGCTTACTGACACCATGGACTTTGGGTTTAATACAAAATTCACGAAAAATGTGTCCCAGTACAACACGGCATTTTTCGATGACAGCTATACGTCATAGCGCTGTCGTTCGACCAAACTAAGACTGGCTGACGCTCGATTAGTGGTCTTTTGGTTCGGGCGTTGTCAAGCGCTACCCGAAGTCCACGGTGAGTCAATTATTATGTCTTCAATTATAAAATCAATAATTCCAGCTCATGTTCTGGAAAGAAACCATAAACCAATTTAACGATTTTTTGCACGAAAATTTTATCACATCTGAGAACAATAAATTCAATATCGATTTATACGACAGTTACCAATATTAATTACCTATTGAGGAATCCAGACTACTAAAATTACATTTATTAGTTCTAAAACTTTATTCAATCATCATCATCATCATTATCAATTTATTATTACATCCCACTGATGGGCACAGGCGTCCTCTCAGAAAGAGAGGGCTTGGTCTATAGTTCCCACGCATGCCCAGATCTGATTCATCATCATCATGTCAGCCCAAAGACGTCCACTGCTGGCCGGCGGCCTCCCCGCGGCTCTCCGCTCAGACCGATCTTGTGCTTTCCGCATCCACCGCGGTCCCGCGATCTTTACCAGGTCGTAGCTCCATCTTGTTGGGAATTCAAAACTACTTACATTATATTTTTGAGATGGATTTCCGCCATTTTGCACAAGTTTGTATCTTTAGTGTTATCTGTATGTTTGATTACTATACCGTACCAAACTTGGACAAGGAAATAGGAGTGTCTAAGTTGGGTACTAAAGATCGGACTTGGCTCTGGCATACCTCCCGGGAATATAGGCGTGAGGTTGTATGTTTTAAACTTAATATATTCTCTTTTGGACACATGTGTGCGGCCAAGTTTGTTATTGAGACATAGTATGAATTAAGGCCAACATTATGCAAGGAAACTAAGATAATGTTTTTTTATGTATTGATTTAAACTTTCGTGATGTTCACACATTATTATGACACTCGGGACTTCGCGTAATAATAATAAAGACCAAGTGCGGGTAGTTCGAGGAACCCGTGCAGCTAGGAGATGTTGATACCCGCCTCTTCCGTCCCTTCGAGACCATGGACGCAACGTCGCGTCCGAAACGTCGAGGTATTTAAATAATACATATTTTTACGTGATTGAGTCCTCAGTGTCATGATAATTTTTTTATTTATTTAGGCAGTCATCAACAGCTTTTTTAGCTTCTGTTAAATTTAAAATCGCCTAATAGCAATAATAAAGCGAGGCATCGGTTTTTAGCAGAATTTCCGAAAGCTTGATCACCAATAATTGGGGTGAAATTAATTTTATTCCTTATGACATTATTTAAAGAAATTATTGCTTAAATATATCGAATTGTTATTTTGATAATCTACGTTTCTGGCGCGTTTTTTTAGATATTTAATTAGGGTACTGAACTTATTTCTTCCAGCAAGGTCAAAATTCAAAAACTTAACTAAAAACGAGTAAAATGCTCCGGTGCCTTATACTGTCCCAATAGTTTACACCTTCAGTCCTATTTAATATTAATGCTAACTTAACAATAAATAACGTAGTTTTAGCTTGAATTTAATGCCATTGTAAATTGCTTTTATTATGTAAATAAATACAATTACTTCAGTAATAATAATGTCAATCAACCTACCTGCACGCGGAGACATTAATTCGAATGCCGAATAACGAAAAACAATTAGAAACTCATTAGCGAATGACGAATAAATGACGAATACCTAGTTTAATAGTGTAACGAAATGGTTCGTCATTCGAAATACTGGTCAAATGACGAATCGTTTTATTCCCGAACAATCCAGGGCTGGCAGTTTTCTCTCTCAAAGAATCAGCATCGCTATTCAGCGAGGCAACGCTGCCAGCCTTTTGGGCACTATGCCACGGGGGCCTTATTTAGATTTAATTTAGTTTTAAGTTGTAGTTTATTTAGTTTAAGCTTAGATTTAATGTCATTGTAAATTGCTTTTATTATGTAAATAAAGTTATCTACACTATAATCCAATTGTGAATTAATTCTTTATTCGAATAATGCCCGTTTCTTGCAACAAATCAGTTCGCAAAGGCACAACGGCGAAAGGCAAACGTTATATAGGCCTCGTCTCGTCTCTTAAGGTAACGGTTATTTGATGTCGACCGTTCCAGGAAGAAATTATACATTGCAAGTTTGCGTCACGGACTGTCCCCAAAACGGAAATACACATTAGGTTTACTGGTCCAAGGCACAAGCGAAGACAGTTCATCGCAATGATTATCCTAATCCTAATCCTAACTAATATTATAAATGCGAAAGTAACTCTGTCTATCTGTCTCTCTGTCTGTTTGTTACCTCTTCACGGGAAAACCGCTGCACCAATCTAGATGATATTTGGTAAGAAGATAGTTTGAATATTGAGGAATAACATAGGCTACTTTTTATTCGGGAAAATAATATAGTTCCCGCGGGATAGCGATAACCGAAATCTACGCGGACGAAGTCGCGGGCAACAGCTAGTTACATATAAAAACCGACCAAGTGCAAGTCGGACTCGCGCACGAGGGTTCCGTAGAAAGATTTTAACGCTTTTCCCCAGTCTTTTAAGAAGTCCAGTGTTAGCAGAGCCCTGCTCCTAAGTAAAATGTACGCAGTGTGGGGTCAACTTGTATTGGTCTGCGAAATCTACACACATACATAAAAAATTAAGATTTTGAGAATTTTCTGAGTGGTTGTGCTGTAAGAGCTACCTTCATATCAAATTTCAAGTTTCTAGAACATCTGGAAGTACCCTTTAGGTTTTCTCAGTACGGCAATTTGTATGGAAACCACCTTTTTAATGACTGTATCGTTTGATTGCGTTGACTTTGAAGCTTGATTTTTTCACAGCTTGAAGGGACCGCAGGCAGTATTTGGTATTAATTTCAGTATGCTACCTTTATTCGTTCCAGAGAAAAAGGGTCTTGACAGACAGCCAGACGGACAACAAACTGATCTTATAAGGGTTCCGTTTTTTCTGTTTAAGGTACGGAACCCTAAAAAAAGGTTGTAAGTTAAGTAAGGTTGAACGAGAAGCGCAGATAAGGCTACAATTGTGGCCTCAGTCCCTCTCGAATAAGGTCTATTGCGCGCAACTGTCAACATGTTGGGAACATGTTTTCGCTGGTTTTGTGAGCATTGTGACGTACGTTTAGTTATAATATCATTAGTTTATTCTACAAACAATACAGCAGTCAGAATCGAGTACTAATCCGGACTTATCTCTTTAAGGGATCTCTACAAGTCACCCTTTGAGTGTGGAGAGGAGTATTTTACAAAAAATCGAGAAGGACCGAGTTCATAAAATTACAAAATATTGAAAGCCGTAATACAAATACATTATGTACATTAATACAAAAGCCTACCAATTATAATATACTGCTATATACATAATAGACAAATATTTAGGGAGAAACAGAGAAATAAAAGACATGCTCAAAGTTATAAGATACGAAATTTGATTCCCATTCTGCTTGTTTATGTAAATTGTCCTATATACTTATTGGAACATAAAGGTAATAATACCATTATATCAATGTGAATGATAAATTACACAGTTCATTGAAACACTTTCACAAGTAAATTTGTGAGGATTAATAAAACATCAAGATAAGACGATAAGGATTAACCTGAAATTTTAATATAGGATCTATTAACTCAAGATAAAACTGGCCGATGTTTGAGGTGAATGACCTGAGCTTTATTTGGTTAAGACAATGTTTAAAAAGGTTCGTAGTTTCCTGGTATCCTCATATTGAGTTAAATAGCCCACTTGCTCGCTTGCCTTCCTCGTTGCATAAAAAAAAAAAAAAAAACCAAGATATAAAATATGAATATTACTCGTAAGAGAGGGTGTTTCCTTACAAATTGTCGTACTGTGAAAACCTAAAGGTTGATTCTTTGATTGTCCAGAGGGTTTTCGCATCCTGCGTAACGTAATCGAGTCTATAGTAACGTTGACGAGAAATTTGTATGACGTTTGGAACAGCGCTCGCCCGCCTATTTGGAGCTAAAACTTGATATGAGGTTTCTCGATTTCGATACGATAACGTTGCGTTACGCAGGATTCAAAAACTCGTGCCTTGAAACTTGAAATTTGGTACGAAGGTTATTCTTATAGCACAACCATTGAGAATAGGTAGGTTCATAATTTTTGTGTCTGTCTATTGTCAATCAGCAATGTCGTTTTTGAAATATTGAACTATTCTTAACCCCTGACGAAAAAGAGGAGTGTTATAAGTTTGACGTGTGTATCTGTGTATCCGTGTATCTGTCAGCGGCATCATACCTCCCAAACGGGTGGACCGATTTCGATGCGTTTTTTTAATCAAAAGCTAGTTTAATAGAGATCGTTCTCAGTTAATTTTCTTTAAGATCGGTTAACCCGTTTTTGAATTATTGAACGTTGTAATGACAATGTCGGGGGTTTTTTAACATTATAAATTGGTTAGGTTATTAAAGAGTACATTACTGGTGACTCGCTCAATCCTGTGTTTTGCACGGAAGAAGCTGTTCAGTTTTACTGTGCCACCTCATGCCCCTTTACGATCGCCACCTGTGAGCCACGACACATAGACACACAGACACACAGACATAAAGACACACGGACGGTTTGCGGTGTATTTAACGATGAAACGAGTTTAATTGAGAATTATCGTAAAATTTCAAGGTTGAACGGATAAATTACAACTCTTTTAAAAATCAAAATTCTGGTCAAAATGAAGAACGTCTATTTTTTTGCAACAATTTGACACCTTGTCCGCCCGTCACCTGTCAAGAAACGCCGTTCTGTTAGTCACTCTGCAAATTACCGTGTCACAAATTACGATACTTTTCAATCACTTTTTCGTCTTAATAAACTAGGTTTTGCCTGCGACTTGGTACGCGCATAAACCCCGTTTATTATCTGTCCCGTGGGAATTTCAACAAATCCATCCTTAGTGCTTGTCGACATCATAAAGGCAACCTCTATGCAAAATTTTAGCCTTCTATAGAGCCCCGCTATTGAAATTAATCCTGGCAAATTGCACAGCTATGAAGTTTCTTATTATCAAGGACGATGAAACCAAGAGGACTGCCAATGGCTATACAATGTCGCGTTCCTGTAAAATAATAAGCCTGCTGTAGCTAGTTTCACTATAGAGAGGTCTCTGTACCATTAATTTTGTATGAAACCAAGGAGGATACTATACGAATTGTCAAAGCCCATACTTCGAATCGTTCCCCGCAGTCATGTTAAAATTCAGGCAATTTCTAGATGGCGCCAAGGTCGTAGCCAGCGGGTCAAATAATGACAAAACAGCGGTACGAATGTGTCACTCAAGCAAGGTAGATGGCGCTGAATGTAAATAAGAACGATTCAAAGTATGGGCTTTGTCAATCCGTTTACTTTCCATGATCCTTGATGACACTTAGATCTCTGGCTAACACAATAGCGCCGTCTATGAACTGAAATAAAAAACGAATTTAGATGGCGCTATTGTGTTAGCCAGAGGTCTAAATGTCATACCAAATGAATGGTACATAGACCCCTTTGTAGTGAAACTAGCTACAGCAGGCTTATTATTTCAAAGGAACGCGACATCGTATAGACACTGGCAGTCCTCTTGGTTTTATGGTCCTTGTTATCATTGACAATGTTAACCACTGATATTACATAAAGAAAGAGGCAGATATGTCATCAGCACTCTGAAAATTAAGCGCAGAAAAGGCTACAATCGCAGCCTCTATTTGGTCTCAGTCGCTCTCGAATAAGGTCGAAACTTGCGCGCAAATGACATGTCCGGAACATGTTTCTCGATTGTCTCTTGAGCATAATGACGTATCTCTACTTTTAATAAGATGTTAACCAAGTTGAAAGTGATAAGCGAGATCTATCTTTAACTAGCGGGAATCCCTCGGCCCTTAAGCGAAGTAGGGGAACGTAAAATATTATCACCCCAGATCATCATAACGTTATAATATGTTTTCATAGAAAATAATATAAATCCAACGGATCGAGCCGTCAACTATATCGTAAAACTGAGATATATTTTGTTTGGATATACTCCAAGCAGAATTAACATGTTAAAGTAGACCTTTATTATCGTTTTGATGTATTGGTAGCATTGGAGTGGTATTCTATTGGCCCGTAGTAAATGCTCCACGAAACTGCCGTTTTCATAGGCATTTCGTTGTCTGTATGTGTCAAGACTAGGGTTACTACAGCGTCCCGTTTCTGAAACCCTTAAAAAGACTTCCCGCTCAGGGTGTATGCGGGACGCTAAATATGCCCCATAACGGAATTAGACGCACGCACATACCACATTGACTGCGCACGAGCCAGCCGCTTTGAGTACCAACTTAAAAATAATAAATCCAGTGCCAAATCTCAAGAAAAATACTCATGTAAAAATGTATACTTAGTTTTCATAATAAAGTGTAAATTACACTATAACTAGGGATAACTACATAGCAAAGCTGCGCAGTATAGTCAGACTCGACTGCGCTGAGTATTTATTTTCATGCACTAATTTTCCCGCCCTCCCTCCGCAAATTAAAAATAAAATAATCAACGCAAACGCTACTAAGCCCACAACCAAACCTACCACCACCAGTACAACAGTACCGGACACGTGTTTCGCCCCTCTCCGACTCTTCGACTGACGGTCGGGGTGTCAACACAGACGACGTCCGCTGAGGATGCCTCGGAGAGAGGCGAAACACGTGTCCGGTACTGTTGTACTGGTGGTGGTAGTTTTGGCTGTGGGCTTAGTAGCGTTTGCGTTGATTATTTTTATTTTCAATTTCCGGAGGGAGGGCGGGAAAATTAATTGCATGAGAATAAATACTCAGCGCAGACGCTATTTTGCATGACTATACTGCACTACTTCGCGGAGGAGTAAACTAATTTAATCCATTACTTGTCTTAGGAAATATCACAGGGAATAAATACCATACATCTTTCTTTTCAACTTTCCTCAACGCAAGCCACCCAGGTACGTCTAGTTTCGTCATCCCGCCAAAACCGCGCCACTTTCCCGCCAAATATAAACAGCGCCAGCGTTTAGACGAACTAACCAGCCTAATATCGAATATTACGGTGTCGAGGTGCAACCTAACAAATATTTAAAAATAGCATCACATAGCGAGTAAGTGCTCAACTCCTCAAGTAAGCAGTGTTCGGCCGACGTCCGAGGCGAGCGAACGCGTCCGCCACCGTCTCCGGTTCAGTGGCAGTGTTACCGAAAATAAAACATATTCTGAGAATAAATGAAGGTTAATCGGTTAATGACAAAGCTTGTATTAAATAGTGCTGTATTGTACGCGAGTGGGGATCGGGTCTCGAGCGAGCTTCTCTCGGCTTTTGAAGTTCGGCACGTGGTCAGTTTTCAGAAGTTCGCGTCTTGGTCTGACGCTGGCGAAGTTTTAGAAGCGCGATTTTGGGGACGGTTTCTGAAAAATGTTGGTTTGATTCGGCGAACGTTGAGCGTAAACTTTGCCCGGATGACAAACGAAATTTGCACGTAACCAGTTCGCAAATCATTTGAATGCCAAATTCAATTTCTACTGTCTGTTATAATTTTCAAGAGATTATTGTTTTAGAATACTTACTGAGCGTTTGCTACGCTCTCGATTTTATTTACGGACGCTGAACAAAATCATAGAAACTACTTTCATTATTCAATGTCACATTTTACTCAACTTCTTAAGCAGTTCGTTGGTAGAATCAAAAGCAAATTTGGACCAACTTCCAGAGGTCGGATCGACTTCAAATTTGGTAAGCTTATAGATGTTTAATGAACTGATAAGCCATTATAGGTACGTTTTTTAGCTATTCAGAACATTTTACTACCAAAAACGCATTGGCATAAACGGTAAAATAACTGAAAGAGACTGAAACTTCTTTACTTACCAGTACCATATCTTACCAGATTATGTCAACTTAATAATGTTTAAGTCAAGTAAATATACATCACAACGTTTGACACCTTATTTTTGTATATTTTGTCCCCTTGTCACCTTTGATAGGAATCGAGATTGAGGAGTCAAATGACGACCGGATAGCCTAGTCGTTAGAGACCCTGGCTATGAAGCTTGAGGCCCCGGGTTCCATCCCCGGTCGGGGCAGATGTTTGTATGATGAATACGAATGTTTGTTCTCGGGTCTTGGATGTTTAATAAGTCCATAAGTATGTAGTTATATATATATACATAAGTATTATGTTTATCCCTTTTCTAGTAACCATTTTTTTTTATTAGTAAACAAAGAAGCCGTGATAGCCTACTGGTTTGACCTATCGCCTCTGAAGCAGAGGGTCGAGGGTTCAAGCCCCGGCTCGCACCTCTGAGTTTTTCGGAATGTATGTGCGAAATCACATTTGTAATTTATCATGAGCTTTTCGGTGAAGGAAAACATCGTGAGGAAACCTGCACACACCTGCGAAGCAAATCAATGGTGTGTGTGAAGTTCCCAATCCGCACTGGGCCCGCGTGGGAACTATAGCCCAAGCTCTCTCATTCTGAGAGGAGGCCTGTGCCCAGCAGTGGGACGTAAATAGGCTGATGATGATGATGATGAAACAAATTTACATTAATGCATTTTGTTTGCTTATAACAGCGGGCGTAAACTCAGCAGAGTTTATCTGCCGCTGACAATCACTCAAATTAAGTAGTTACTTAAAATTAGTTATTGATGCGTTGCGTTACAATTTAGGTATAATCACACATCACCAGCCTTTTTTAGGTCCCACTGCTGGGCACAGGCCTCCTCTCAGAATGAGAGGGCTTGGGCTATAGTTCCCACGCGGGCCCAGTGCGGATTGGGAACTTCACACAAATCATTGAATTGCTTCGCAGGTGTGTGCAGGTTTCCTCACGATGTTTTCCTTCACCGAGAAGCTCATGATAAATTACAAATGTAATTCCGCACATGAATTCCGAAAAACTCAGAGGTGGGAGCCGGGATTTGAACCCACGACACTCTGCTTGAGAGGCCATAGGTCAAACCACTAGGCTATCACGTCCCTTAGGTATAATGCTTTAACAGTTTTCTTACATCTATCAGGGTTGGCACACACCCTATTATAAGTTTCATATGGTAACTCATTTAGTACATGCTTTGCCTATTTGGGACTGGGCCAATTGGTGTCAATTGTCCCATGATAATTATTTATTTATTTAAACATCGGGGATGAATCTAAACAGCTTTGCTGTAACATATAGGTCGATGCAAAATCCAAGAAGAGGGTACAATTTTGACAGTTCCAAAATAAATAGGGATGTTGCGTCTTGGTCAAATCAGCAACTTTTTTTGAAATGTCAAAATGATTTGATCGGATCCGTTTTAGCATGAAGTGTGTATTGAATTACAGAACTATGACGTCATCATTTTCAGTGATCAAACTGCCTCCTTTTTATTAGTTTTTGTTAAATTAAAAATCGTTTTAATTGCAGTAATAAGTGAGGCATCGGTTTTTCATGAGTATTTCGGATGCTGAAGCTGATAAGTGAAAATGTTACAGTGACCAGTGACATTGACACCAGTGATATCAATTTGAGTACCTTTTGTCTATTTTCCTCCATTTTTTTTTTGTTTTTACGGTTATCCCGTGAATGCCAATTACGCATTTTAAAAATACCCAGTACATAGAAAAAAAACCAGAAACGAGCCAACCCCGGGAATCGAGCCCGGATACTCGACATTCGATGTCGCGTGCTATACCCACGCCAAGACTGGCAAATCGCAGCGTTCGATTATAAAACCAATCTTGGTATAAGAGTCAAATGCCCTATTCTTCCAATTTCACATTGTACAATGGGGCTGTTTAACTAGTTGACAAAACCACCAACTTTTTTTTTTTAATCAAAACGATCACTCACTATGCAGTTTGTACTGAACTACTCATCTATAACGTCATAACTTTCAGCGGTCAAACTGTGTCCTTTAGATGTAGTTTTTATTAAATAAAAAATCGTTTAAATTGCAATAATAAGCGAGGTCTCGATTTTTGCGCGTATTTTCGAAAACTTGATTACCTACCTAAGTGGTAGTGTAAAATTAATATTATTTCGACATGTAACTCATCAACCCAACTTAATAATCTAATTATTTGCCCTAAACGGGAAACACACACGGGTTTCGAAAAATACATTGAGACACGGCATAGAACTGTGCCCTAAGCACGACTTGTCGAATCCTGCGTTACGTTACGGTTATCGTATCGAGATCGAGAAATCTCATACTAAATTTTAGTTCCAAATACGCTCACGGGCGGGCGCTGTTCCAAACGTCATACAAACTCGTTATAGTTTACTATTCGATTTTACGTGACGCAGGATTCGACAAGTCGTGCTTAGGGCACTGCTGTCTTTTTCATCCATGCCCATTGACTTACTAACACCATGGAACAATGAAAATAATCGTTTTATTGATTATTTTTGTTTTTATTTTTATGAAACATTCATAGAATGAAATTCAATATACAATGACAATGCAAAGAAAAATCCGTTAAGCAGCTGGACTTGAACCAGCTGCTGGTTCAAGTCCAGCTTCTTAACGGATTTTTCTTTGCATTGTCATTGTATATTTAACACCATGGACTTTGGGTCCAGTACAAAATTCACGAAAAATGTGTCCCAGTACAACACGGCATTTGTCGATGACAGCCATACGTCATAGCGCTGTCGTTCGACCAAACTAAGACTGGCTGACGCTCGATTAGTGGTCTTTTGGTTCGGACGTTTACAAGCGCTAACCCGAAGTCCATGGTGTTGGCAAGTAAGTGCTGAAAACTCGCAGTATATGACACTAATGCTCCATAAGTGTAGAAATGCGAAAACCGCAATGGAACCATTACACAATTCTGTCTGAGACACTCGTGAAAATACGAAATGAAAAAAAAAAAACTTTTAAATTGGAACGTTGTAAGCTTGCTGAAAAAGTTGCCAGCGCTGGCTTTCAGCCTGTAACTTCAGTCTTAATGCAATTTAGTAGTTCGTTAATTTACCCAAATATCAGAATATACAGCGTTCAAGCATTTTTAGGCAAGTATATTCAACAAAGCTTACAAAAAAAAACAAGTGAATGTTCTTGAACAATTGTCGTAACGGTCATAGTGCAAAAATAGTTGCTACTTACGCCAATGTTTATTTAAAGTTTTATACGCATTTTAACACATTGAATGTCGTAAAGGAATGTTATGTGTTTTTAAGTACCTTACAACGTAGGAATTTAAAAAATAGTGGTTTATACGACGCTGCAATCATGAAAATGTAATATTTGACTTATACCGCGCACTCTTTTAAGAATGTATTTTATTAAGTTACGACAAATTTTAACAGTCGCCTGATTTTTTATTTGAAGTGATAACAAAAAAAATTATAAACAGATCGATAGAAAAAGTTTCAGTGGTTAATTTAGTGTACAACAATAATATTACATATAAATAAGAGGTAGATATGTCATCAGCACGCCGAAAATGAAGCGCAGAAAAGGCTACAAATTGTAGCCTCTGTGGCCACAATCTCGCTCAAATAAGGTCCAAACTTGCGCGCAAATGTCAAAATGTTCGGAACATGTTTTTCGATTGTCTTGTGAGCATAATCTTTACTTATAATATCTTTGGTGTACAATGCAAGTTAATCAACAAAAAGTACATACAGTCAGTAAAAAAAGCTTGTGATAAAAATTACATTTTTAATATACTCAAATATCTTTTATAACTTTTGTTTCTAGCAACACATACATGTTACAGATTTTGTAATAAGTATTTTATTTGTATGACATTAAACTTCAAAATGAAATGAATTCAAACCATCTGTCAGCGATAAACTTAGATTAATCAAATCATGTACATACGAACAGTGCAAGTTCACAAAAGCTTGTAAAAAGGCTAAATACTGAACGAACACTGCAGAAGAATACTTTGAATTCCTTGCCGTTAATGGGCTGTGAACAAAATGGCAGTGTTTTATTCGCTCATTAAGGATAGTATCGCCAGTATTATTATCTACGTGACCTCGCTGGCATCCTCGAGCGCTAGTGTCACTTTTAGGCACTAAATGACAACCGATTTGACACTTTAATGCTGAAACAGCCATAAGTGGGTCAATCAACTTTAAATTGCCAGTCGTTGCCACTCGTTGCCACGGAGATGTCCCCTGGGTAACTCGCCTAAAATAAGATTTTCTGAGGCACTACTCCTCGAAAGTCAGGAGGTGCATGCTTAGGAGATGAAGCATGAAGGGATTGGTTTATTATTATATTACTGTTGAAAATCCTAGCGTTTGATGGAGTGGTGCCTTAGAAAATATTATTTTAGACGAGTTAACCAGGGGACATCTCCATGGCAACGAGTGGCAATAAAAAACTGATCGACCCACTTACAGCTGTGTCAGCACTAAAGTGTCAAATAGGTTGTCATTTAGTACCGAAAAGTGATTGAATGAGGCGTCACTTATCGGTGGTCATATCCATGAAGTGATTTGAAAAGTTGAAAAGCCAACGACATTTTAATTTCAAAGTTCAATATCTCAAAAACGGCTAAACCGATTTTGATGAAACTTAGCTAAGGACCATCTCCATTAAATTAGCTTTCGATTAAAGTAGCGTCCAAATCGGTTTATTCGTTTAGGAGCTGCGATGCCAAAGACAGAATTCATACACATGTCAAACTCGTAACAACCTAACAACTCTCTTTTTGCGTCCGGGGTTAAAAACAATTGATTTTGATCATCAGCGAACACACGTATGAGATAGAGAGCTACATCAAGACAGCAAAATGCATGTTTTTGTGGTCTACGTATCTGGCCCCTATTAAATTTCACCAACTTGACAAATCGCACGGTTAGAATTAAAGTGACTTAATTCATAATATGACATATTGCAAAATTGAATCTAAAATCTAAACCTACAAAGTTTAATTAAGATTTATCATGTATCATTTATCATTGAGTCACTTTAATTCTAAGCGTGCAAAATGTCAGTTTTCAATGACAATTCGGTGTCAACTGCTGACTTGGAGAGGTTTTGTTTTAGCGCGCTTCATATTGTCAAAGAAATGTAGTTCGAATTGTCATATAAAATTGACAATTGTAAAGATGGTGAAATATGATCCTAATATAGGCCGTTATTCCTTTTTGATAGGTTTTTTTTACGTTAGAATGTACACACAAATTAAAGGGCTGGTAATGCACCCGTGATTCCCCTCGTGTTGCAGGTGTCCATGGGCGGCGGTGATTGCTTTACATCAGGTGACCCGCCTGCTCTTTGCCCCCGCTTATATAAAAAAATAGTAACGCGTTCGCCAAAAAACGTTTCGCCGAGGAATTTCCTTTCGTCGATTTTTTTTTCGCGGAATTTTTCTTTTGTCGAAAACTGCGACGTCTGCCATGAAGTAAAGCCGCTAATGTTTACGCTCTAACCCGACTCCGGCAGTAGGTCAACACTATCCAGTTGACGTTTCGCAACCAATACAGTGCGATAATTATAAACGGGTCCGATACAGATAGAGCTTGGTTTTTGGCCGAAAAATTGTTGGTCGAATCACATATAACATGAAACTGACGTGAGTTAGAACTAGTATAACATTTTGCACAGGTAGAGTTAACCCACAATAACAGCGACGAACTGACAACAGTAGAAATCTAAAGTTTGTTTATTGCAACACTGATTTATAGTCAAACAACACGCTTTGAACTTTTGATTAGATTGAACATAAACAGGTCATCGTTCATCCATCATCCACCATTAAAATATCTCTCATATTTCTTTTTCTAGATTTTTTTTACCGTGCACGGCAAAACTGTCCTCCAATGGACAGAGCCATAATTAAAAAAAAACAGCAACTTTTGATTACTACATACTAACATTATTATTCATAATCAAAGAAATGTCTGAGTGACATGAAAAAAGTATTACTACAGCGTGATTTTTCTGGGTTGCCCACGGACCGACCACCCTCTGGACACCGCATCTTCTATAATTTACTTGGAAAGTCATTACGAAAAAAGCCGCGGCGAGCTGGCCGGGGGAGTGCGTCGTGATTGGTTCATAGCTTGTCATCTCGCTTGTCATCTGGTCGAAAGCGAGCCGCGATTCGAGGCTAAAGATTTATTCGCCCTGACATTTGGTGTCCAGAGGGTGGTTGGTCCGTCACTTCACTTACCATCAGGTGACAATTGCTCTATTGCCTTCCTTGTCACTTTACATGACATTACTTTTATAATAGAACGTGAAGGGCGGCAGAACAAAAGGAAAACATATTTAAAAATACCACAGTTAAAATTGGCAATAATCGGAAACTTCGTAGCTGCGCAATGTATCAGGATTGACTTCATAGCGGTGGGGCACTATCATCATCATCATCATGTCAGCCGAAAGACGTCCACTGCTGGCCGGCGGCCTCCCCCGCGGCTCTCCACTCAGACCGGTCTTATGCTTTCCGCATCCACCGCGGTCCCGCGATCTTTACTCAATCTTTCTAATAACTGTCTGGGAGACGAGCTGTCGGTAGGCCTCCAACAAGATGGAGCGACGACCTAGTAAAGATTGGGGCACTATAGTTAAGTCATCATCATCATCATCATCATCAGCCTATTTACGTCCCACTGCTGGGCACAGGCCTCCTCTCAGAATGAGAGGGCTTGGGCTATAGTTCCCACGCGGGCCCAGTGCGGATTGGGAACTTCACACACACCATTAAATTACTTCGCAGGAGTGTGCAGGTTTCCTCACGATGTTTTCCTTCACCGAAAAGCTCATGATAAATTACAAATGTAATTTTGCACATAAATTCCGAAAAACTCAGAGGTGCGAGCCGGGGTTTGAACCTACGACCCTCTGCTTGAGAGGCGATAGGTCAAACCACGGCTATCACGGCTTTTTTAAGCTATAGTTACGTATATGTACTTATTTATAACTCTCCCAGTAAACATTAGCACTCGAAAATTACCGCCCCTAAAGACGTTGCGAATAAAAATTTGAACGGCACCGGGACATTAGAGTCCATCGCCGTTTGGGCTTTTAATATTCCGTTTCGTATTTTCGGACGCCGTTGAATTCAAAATGGCGGCGGTATCAGTTCCCGCGCTTTCCGCTGTCAGTCGTTATAGGGCAATTGATTGAATCGGGTGCCCTGAAGTCGGTGGTGGGCTGTTAATGAGCTCAATTACTAACTTAAGCCGCGGACAGACAGACAGACGGACATAACGCAACTATGAGTTTAGGTTTTTGTTTTGTTACTGTCGTGCTATGTAACGGGTGGGTGGTAGGTCCTTGTGCGAGGTCCGTCCGGATCGCTACCACCATCTTACACTCGCTACTCCTGCCACTAAGCAGCAATGCTTGCACTTTTTACATTTTGTTTACGTCTACGTGGCGTGTGCTCCCAGAGGAAGATCTGCGGATTAGTCCGAAACATGTCGGGCTATACTCGACTGACATACGTGAGTGATCCGTTTGTTTCACTAATGCTTGCACTGTTGTGTTCCGGTGTGGAGAGTAAGACAGCCGGTGTAATTACGGGCACAAGAGGCATTTCATCTTAGATCTCTAGGTTGGCAACGCATCTGCAAACCTCTCGAGGTTACGGGTGTCTATGGGCTGTGGTGATCACTTACCAGGTGACCCACTTGCTCGTTTGCCTTCCTTGTCGTGTAAAAAAAAAAATTTTTGGTATGCAAATAAATAAATAAGCCTTCCGTTTTTGCCATTTTAGGTACGGAACCCTAAAAAGGTTCGAGAGAGCTCACAGAAAAAAAACTCTTAAATCACTACGATGCGAGGCCATTTGTGCCATTTGACAATACAAACATTTTTGAACAATACTCGTAGCTTAATAGATTGGATTAGATTTTAAACATTACATTTTAAATGTCATATATAAGAAATTCCCAAAAAGATCATCAATAAAAACAAAAATACAATAACACAGACACAGTGAAATAAATACGGATCACTCACGTATAGAAGTCGAGTTTAGATCGACATGTTTCGGACTAATTAGTAGCCCTTCCTCTGCGCGCACGACCCAGCGGCGGGGACTGCGCGCCGCGGCTCTGCGCGCGCGACTACTAGCGGCACACAACTACCCTCGTTTTCATCGTCATTTTTATTATTGCCAAATGCAGGGTAGCACACTGCACTGACCACATCACTCTGTAAAGGCTCGTCCACATTCACCGTTGACGCAGTATTTAGCACAGTCTTCCAACTTGGGGGCACCGACCATCCACTATCACGATTAAAATTGGGATGACGACTAATTTCAATGGCTTCACGTACTTTCCGCGGAATAAAGAACTTTTCTCTCGCCAGTACCGACACCTTATCAAACCGAATGTAATGCGTCGAATCCGAGTCCATCGAGTGTTCGGCCACAGCAGAACCCTTATTGTCCTGTTTTTTCATACTGCGTATGTGTGAGTGATCCGTTTTTATTTCACTATGATTGAGTCTCACGGTAGTTTCATGTTAAAAGTGGCAAATCTTTACCAAGATAGACACAATAAAACAAAATGTCAAAGCATGTACATACATGCGGGTGGTAGGTCCGTGCGAGGTCCGTCCGGATCACTATCACCATCTTACTCGTTAATCCCGCCGCTAAGCAGCAGTGCTTGCACTGTTGTGTTCCGGTGTGGAGAGTAAGACAGCCGGTGTAATTACGGGCACAAGAGGCATTTCATCTTAGCCCTCTAGGTTGGCAACGCATCTGCAAACCCTCCGGAGTTGCGGGTGTCCATGGGCAGTGGTGATCACTTACTATCAGGTGACCCACTTGCTCGCTTGCCTTCCTCGTTGTAAAAAAAAAACTTTATAAATGAGTAAATATCAATACGAAGTATGTAATTTAAAGAAATGTTTAATATAATTATCGAACTCACAGAATACAATACAATACAATACAACACACTACAATACAATACAATACAATACACTACATTACAATACAACACACTACAATACAATACAACACACTACAATACAATACAATACAATAACTCTTTATTGAACACCACATAACAGTCAAGACAAGAAATAAGGCACAAAGAAAATACAAGGAAATGAAAAATAATAATAATGAAAATGTCATAACAACAAAAGCAATAACAAACAAAATAAAATAAAACAATACGGCACATTATGGTACAGACAATTATCATTATGGGTACTTACTCTTTTACTTAGCATAATGATTTAAACCATAAGAAGTGTCTTAAGCCGGCGTCCAAATATTACAGCGGGTAGTGTTTCGTAAAACCTAATTAACTAAATTTTACCTACTGAGACGCGGAAACATGCTCGTGGACCTACTCCCGTCTCACATAAAAAAAAGGCCACTCGCACCAACGTCCTGTCCCACAAAAAAATGTCTCTGGCTGAATGGCTACTCGCGTTCGACCGATGGCCGTCGTGAAAGACGCAAGGCGCGAAAAAAACTGTTTTATATCCACAGAGCCAATTTGTAGTTCTCTTTCTACGAATCCAAGATTGCGCGTTAACGTCGAAGTAACGGTCCATTTATACGCTTACGGATTGATGTTAATAGGACAAGAAAAGAAATAATGATGGATTTTTAGGGTTCCGTGAATTGAAAGAAAAATCGAACCCTTGTATGATGATTTTGTTCAAGATCCTTTTTCTCTGAAACGTGTGGAGGTAGCAAGCTGATGTATATCAAATACTCAAGCCTGCAGTCCCTTGAAAGTGTGAAAAAATCAGGCTTGTAAGTCAACGCAATAAAAAGATACAGTCATTAAAAAGGATGTTTCCATACAAATTGCCGTGGTATCAAAGCTTATAGGGTACTTCCAGTTATCCTAGAAACTTGAAATTTGGAGGGTAGCTCGTATAGCACAACCAAAGAAAATAACTCTGAAAATCTTTTTTTTATAACTGTCGGTATATGTCGATAACCAATTTTACGTCACCCCTCACTGCACACATTTTGCCGGAGCATAGCTCTGCTAACACTGGACAACTTAAACATTCAAGGAAAAGCGAGAAAAATCTTCAAGACTCCTTTCTCGTGATACACGAACTATTCACGTACCTACAAAGCGCGGAACCCCCGGTGCGCGAGTCCGACTCGCGCTTGGCCGGTTTTTCTTTCCTAATTGTCCAAAATGGCGGTTGGATGAAGTTTGATTGGTCTGTGGCGCAACGGTGTTCCAATTTCGAATCTCGGATTAGGCTTATAAAACGTTCTTGTGTTACCTGCCAACTGACTAACTGACATAGTATGGAATTATTTGTGGTTGAGAAAGATTCTATGTTTCTGATTCTATGAATGTTTCATTGTCAATTGATGTTAACGGCGGGCGTCGTGAAAGATGCCGATTTGAAGCAATAACAGGAATCTTTTACTTTGCAAAATCGTAGCATCAGGAAAGTATTACGCTTAGTTCAATATTTCATTTTTTTTACATAAGAGGGGGTAAACGAGCAGGAGGGTCATCTGATATAAAGCAATCACCGCCGCCCATGGACACCTGCAACACGAGGGGAATCACGGGTGCGTTGCCAGCCCTTTAAGGAATAGGTAGGCTCGTTTTTTAAAGATTCCTAAGTTGTTCATTCGAAGGGTACATGGAAAGAGCACTCAATAGACTATAAGTTACCACTCACTTACAGTTAGAAGTATTTATGTAAATTGTCTTTTTTATCACTGTAAAAAAAGATATATACGAAAATTGTATGGATAATTACATCGTCCCAAACTTTCAAAACGCGATAACTCAAAAAGTTGCTAACTCCGTGTACCCTTCAAATACTATAGGGTACTTACTTAACGTTGACATAGAATTATGAAATTCACCAAAAACTAACTTTCTCAACACAATTAAAGGGAAAAGCAAAAATTACTGATATCCAATTCTAATGAGAATCGTAATTAATGTCATTTAAATCTTACTTTTACCAAGTGAAAAAATAATTTTCTTTTACAAAGAAATATACGTACATATACGAAAAACAGCAACTTAAAATTACTTTTAACATGAAACTACCGTGAGACTCAATCATAGTGAAATAAAAACGGATCAATCACGGAGCACGACCCAGCGGCGGCGAGACGCGACTACAGTAGTCGCGCGAGCAGAGCCGCGGCGCGCAGTGTGCGTCTCACCGCCGCTGGGTCGTGCGCTCCCAGAGGAAGGACTACGAATTAGTCCGAAACACGTCGGGCTAAACTCGACTTATATACGTGATCGATCCGTTTTTATTTCACTATAACTTAAAATTAAATTACAATTTATATATTTGAATGCCGTTTTAATGTCACACTTCTGTCAATGTTCAAGTCACAGCCAAATCTTACTATTTTAATGAGAATAGTTTACATTTCATCACATGTACGAAAACTTGCCTTTTCCTAGAGGCCAGCTATTACTAACTTAGCCTGTCTGGATTTGTTTGTCTTGCAACTTCAAACCCCTCTCGAGATGCCCTGATAATGAGGAGGGTTCTCGACCTTGGCGCGGGGTTTAAAGACATTGTTATCGGTAACATTATTTTTTTAACGACTTCAATAAAAGGAGGAGACTCTCCATTCGTCGGATTTTTTTTTATGTATGTTCCCTGATTAGTCGAAGACAGCTGGACTGATTTCAAAAATTCTTCAATGTTTGAAAGGTTGTAGTTGGTCCCATTGTCACCAAGTCAGGATCTGATGATGGGATCACAGGGAAACCCTCAAATTTTATAGGCACCGTTTTTCATGCATTTTTGAAAGCTATTCAAGTACTTGCGTCTGGTAGTCACCATCTCGTGTTGATGAGGTGATGATGGAAGGTACAACTTCTTAACGATTAGGAGTTGGAGGACAATATTTTAAATATTGACTTAACTAAAAATTGTGAAATAAAAAATCTTTTAACAGAAAGTCAAACCACCTTCAAAAAAACCTCAGAAAAAAAACATAATATAATCCATGATCTTTAAAGCCCTGAGGTTTATGGCCCATAAGGCCATAAGCCCATAAGGGCTTTAGAGGATTATTTTATGTTTTTTTTGAGGTTTTTTTTAAGGCGGTTTTAATCATAGACGAACATGCCGAGCTGAAGGCTGAAGCGTAGGTCAGGTTAGCGAATTCGATCTGATGGCATTACGTTTCTAAAATTTTCGTAGTAATTAACACTGGCTGTCGAAATGTTGATTCTGAACGCATTACAGAGGACTTTTGATGCTATGTGTGTAGATAAAAAATGTATAACTATGAAATAACAACGAATTCAAATAATTATGTAAGACAAGTCGGATCAATTGCATTATGCCGATAACTTTTTCTAAAGACAACCCATAAATATGCGTAGATCGCCCGGGCGGCCTCTAAATATCGATTCGGCCATAATCACGCCGAATCGCCTCTTTATTCGGCGGAATGTGGACGAAAAACTGGAGATAATGAGTTCGGCTCCGAGTCTATTGCTTTATTAGTTTATCGTTAAGGATTTTATGTTTTTAGGGTTCCGTACCTCAAAAGGAACAACGGAACCCTTATAGGATCACTTTGTTGTCCGTCTGTCTGTCTCTCTGTCAAGACCCTTTTTCTCTGGAACGCGTGGAGGTAGCAGGCAAAATTAATATCAAATACTCAAGCCTGCAGTCCCTTGAAGCTGTGAAAAAATCAACCTTCTAAGTGAACGCAATCAAAAGATACAGTCATTAAAAGTGGTTTCCATGCAAATCGCCGTATTGAGAAAACCTTAAGGGTACTTCCAGTTGTCCTAAAAACTTGAAATTTGGTATGAAGGTAGCTCTTATAGCGCAACCACTCCGAAAAGTCTCAAAATATTTTTTTTTTATGTCTGTCTGTAGATTTCGCAGACCAATATAAGTTGACTCCACACTGCGAACATTTTGCTTTAGAACAGGGCTCTGCTAACACTGGACTTCTTAAAACACGGGAAAAGCGTTAAAATCTTTCTACGGAACCCTCGTGCGCGAGTCTGACTCGTACTTGTCCGGTTTTTTTTTTGCTCTCGGAATTATAAATGGAAGAATGGAGAGATGAAATGTCTCGCGCTCCGTCACCGCTCTGCTGAGAACGTAACAAACCTAGTTGTTAAGCCATGAAGGAAAATATTTATTTACACAATAAAAGCAATTTACAATTACTAAATAAACTAAAACTTAAAACTAAATTAAATCTAAATTAGGCCCACGTGGCATGGTGCCCAAAAGGCTGGCAGCGTTGCCTCGCTGAATAGCGATGCTGATTCTTAGAGAGAGAAAACTGCCAGCCCTTTGGTCGTAAGTTGCATCAAGTAAGCGTTTTTGCAACTCTAATAATAATTAGGGATGTTGCGAATAACATGAGAACTTACCGTGAGACTCGAAAGCGATGCCGAGGCATTTTTCAAGCCAATTGAACTAACGATTGGTTTCACTGTAAGCAAAATGACGGCTCGGAATGGTTTAGTTTGGCGTTCGCAATCGCGATCATTTTCAGCGAATTAGACAATAAGACTGCAGTTTTCACAGTATCCGTGAAGAGGAAACAAGCATATACGTATATGTACATAATATATTCGGGTGGTAGGACCTTGTGCGAGGTCCGTCCGGATCGCTACCATCATCTTACTCGCCAATTCTGCCGTTAAGCAACAGTGCTTGCACTGTTGTGTTCCGGTGTGGAGAGTAAGACAGCCGGTGTAATTACGGGCAAAAGTGGCATTTCATCTTAACTCTCTAGGTTGGCAACGCATCTGCAAACTCCCCGGGATTGTGGGTGTCTATGGGCATAGGGGGACTGCGAAGTTTTTTCAAAATACGTTCGGGAGTTTTAACACGAAAGATGATGTATACATCCATAAAAACTATCGCCTTCATAAAAAAATATTAGGAGGAAGCAGGATTGGAAGATTATCCACACTAGTTAATTCTTAATCGGATCAAAAGCTATACGAATAACTAGAGTTTACAGATGGCTAAATTTAGTTTTTATTAATAGCTATGGAGTTCATCCAGTGGCAACTGAATGCTAGCTTTCTCGTGCGGTCGTGTTAATTAAATATGACCTTTGTTTCATGGGTATTAAGTCGTAAATTGCAACTTGCACTGCAAGGCTGTTTATTATAGTTAGAAACACCAGATTTCGCCCTATCCCGTGAAAATCTTTATTTATTTGAATACAATTTTACAGCATTACAGGTGGTAACAAAACATTACGGGTGGTAGGACCTTGTACGAGGTCCGTCCAGATCGCTACCACCTCTCACTCGCTAATCCTGCTGCTAAGCAGCAGTGCTTGCACTGTTGTGTTCCGGTGTGGAGTAAGACAGCAGGTATAATTGCGGGCACAAGAAGCATTTCATCTTAGCTCTCTGAGACGAATCCAATGACACCTCATACGTTGAAATCCGTCGAACGGTTTAGGCTGTACAGCGTGTCAAAGAATTACACATAGGTAGACATAATACATACGCTCGAAAAACATAACTCTCCTTGGGCAAACGGGTAAAAAATAAACATGATCTCAATTGGAAAATCTTTTTGTATTTTTATTTCTACGGTCTTCCCGTGAGTATCAATTATATTTTTAATAAACTCACCGAAACATGAATACACAGAAAAACCAGAAAAAATACCAAACCCGGGTATCGAACCCGGAACCTCGATACTCCGGGTCGCGTGCCCACCCTTACACCAGAATCGGAATTTAAATACCAATTCTGGTTCGGGTTCGATTCCCGGGGTTGGTGTTTTTTCTGGTTTTTCTGTGTATTCATGTTTCGGTGAGTTTATTAAAAATATAATTAAAAAATAAACGTTTTTTGCATTATGGTATGTACTGAAATAAGAATAAAGGCTTCTAGTTTAAGAACGGAGGTTCGTAAGAAATGAAAGAGTCAAGTGCGGTACACTAACTGAGTTTAATCAGCACTGCCTTTAGATTATAAGTGAAGCGAACTTTAATAATATATAATATAACATACATATAGTGTATACTTAGGTGTAAAGGTACACACATCACAATTTTGTTTCATCACCGTTTGCACATTCTAAAATATTTTTTGTTGTCTTTTGCGGCTGTCACTTAGTACAGAAAAGTGACACTTAGCTCCTACCGTTCGAAGCTACATAAAGAATAACATTAGTTCGTTAAAATGAATTTAGTCTTTTTCAAGAGGAATTTGGCGGGAAGCCGATGAGAGTGGATCGTGTCGTTAATTGAATTTTCTGTGCTTAATGTTGTTTGGTGGATAATAAAGACAGTGCATTATACAACAAATTAACGTGACAGTACCCAGCAAATGAAGAATTCAAGTGAATACGCGTATTCCCTCTGTTTGTGACCCCCAAGTATCCGCCGGCTGCTGCTCGCCGTAGCTCGCCGTAAAATACACTATCGCTTTACGGAAGGCATGAGCAGCTGACAGGACGTGACTAGGACGGACTGACAACTCTGACGGTGACAGGACTTTAATGTACAGAAATTTACAAAACACATCAGACATGGCTGTATGGACTCAGTTCCTTTGCCTATCCCTAATGGGACGAATTAAAAAAAATCTTTTTCAAGAGATTTACCTCGAATTTACCGAATAGACGCGTCCGTGTATTTATAGGGATGGGCCGATTGAAAACGCATGAATCAGCTAGTGATGTGCCAATCGTAAATCACCGCTTCCTCACACCGGTTCCGTGCCGTACTGTAAAGTAATCGCCTGGCTCACTGCTTAACTTCATTGACTCTGATTCATAATCATAATATTGTGGTTAAGTAATTTTAGTATTCTTATATCTTCCAGACTTGTGATAGACGAACTAACATACCTACAAATTTTCTACGGCAAGCTGTCGGTGAGTCCGACTCGCACTTGGCCGGTTTTATTTTCTTCAAAATATACCTACTCAATTGTTAGTCGTTCGACGAAAAATTTTAGTCATAATGTAACGTTTGTCATAATCTATCACTAGTCGCAACTCTCTTTTTCTCTGAAACCGTGAAAATTCCATGATTTTTTTTTAATGATCAGCCTGTAGAACTTAGTTTTATTTTATAATGATCCTGAACAATTCATAGTTTCAGCAAAAAAAAAAGTTATGACTAGTGATAAATTATGACAAGAATTACATTAGGACTTTCGGCTTTATGGGAGAAAACATAGACCCTTTAGTCGTGCTACGAAGAAATAATAGTATATGCAACTGCTACATAATGAGGGTCCTTAAAACACGAGTGTGTTTTTACGAAACGAGGCGAAGCTGAGTTTCATAACAGGAACACACGAGTGTTTTAAGGCCTAATTATGTGGAGTTGCATACATTACTTTATCTACACACATATTATAAGTATTCTAAGATGGGTTCAGAAGCCGAAGGCATGTATCATACCCATACCTGTCACGAATTTGTTTTTTTTTTTTTAATTATAGACAAACATACCGAGCTGACGTTTCGTAAACTGCTTTTTTTACTGTAAAAAAAAATATCACATTGTTATTTATATATTTTGGACTGAACTCGACTTATGTACGTGAGTGATCCGTTTTATTTCACTATGATTGTAAATTACGTTGGTTTTCAAATTTGTAACATCGAATTCGATATCGAAAAGTCATTACGACATTGAATTCGATGTCGTAATGACTATTACTTTACTGCTGGTGGTGGAGGAATTGCTGGGGCTGGCTCTGGCGGCGAGAAGGCGACGGCGTGCTGAAATGCTGGTCATTTTCTACGGTTTCTGAACTCATTATAGAGGACTTATGATATGTGTGTAGATAAAATACTTTTCAAACGAAAACTTAAGCAACTTACATTTTCATAATAATAATAGGCTCGGATAATCAGGAGATCTTTGTCACCCTGACCGCCGGTTAGGTTTTTATAATGTTTTTATATTTTGTATTAATATTGTTTTATTACTTTTTATATGAATATTGCAAAAACTTAACCTAAGATAAAAATAAATATACAGAGAATAATAATAAACCATGAGACAATTTCTTAAAGTTGTTCAGCAATGGGTACGGCGCTTTAGTCAAAACAGCAACATTTTTTGATATGCCAAAATGAAATACTTTATTTACATAATAAAAGCAATTTACAATGGCATTAAATCTAAGCTTAAACTAAATAAACTACAACTTAAAACTAAATTAAATCTAAATAAGGCCCCCGTGGCACGGTGCCCAAAAGGCTGGCAGCGTTGCCTCGCTGAATAGCGATGCTGATTCTTTGAGAGAGAAAACTGCCAGCCCTTTGGTCACAAGTTGCATCAACTAAGCGCTTTTGTAACTCTTGTAAATATGCCAAAACGATCGCTTATGAAATGTGTATTGGATACTCAAAGACTTTATAATTTCCAATGATCAAACCGCCTCCTTTCAGCCTTTGCTAAATTAATAATCGACTTAACTGCTGTACTAAATGAGGCATCGGTTTTAAACGAGTATTTTATGAAGCTGGATTTTTATGTGAAAATGTAAAGTAATTTTATTTTGACATCAGTCATCAAGCCAATGCCTGAAAGAATTTTGCCCTGTTAGTAAGTTAACACCTGGTTAACAATTTCTGAAACAGTAAGACAAAATTCCAAAATAAAACAAAATTGACTCAGACTTTGATATATTACCCGTATAATTGGACAAACACGATAAACTGGTAACACTGCGTCATGAGAGTTTGAATCCAACTCCAAACAGAACAGAGTCTCGATTGCTTCTCATCTCGGTGTTGCCAGTGATGGCAGTAAAATTCCCCCTTTCTCCGATATTAATGACTCTATTTTAATTCTATTTGTTTATTTTAGACCAATTAGTTAAATGCTGTTTTAGTTTTCGTCAAGTCGCGCGTGCTGTCGTCTGTCTTAAACCAACCGGTCCAAAATTAACCGACGGTTTAAAAGGGAGATGAGAAACGGTGAACTCGGGGATTTGTGGGATTTGTGATACTAATGGGCCGTTTAAATGGGAGCTTTATTACCCGATTGCGGTGGAGGCTAAGGTGTGGTGTTTCTTTTTTTAAATCTTAATGCGTCTTTTAATTCAGTAGCTACCTTCGCCATTTCATATCCGCGATCAATGAACGAACTAGATGTGAAAAGATTCTTCAGCCAAGACCTCAGTTATCGGCATACATGTGCAAGATTTTGTTCTACGTTGCTCTTTGATTTTATAAGCTGAGCTTTCCAAGCTTTCGTACAATTATCATATCAATTAATTAATTATTATCAATTATCATTATTATTATCTCTCCGGATGTTCTCCTGTACAGGTCACATTTCTCAACCGATTCTCGTGAAATTCTGTGACCAAGTTCGATAATTATGTTTTATTGTCTATTCAGTTTTTGGAAATTCTTCAATTAAAGTGTAGTGGGAGAGCCATACTGTAGTTATTTGCAGCCGTACGAACCGGCTCGTCCGTGAAAATACCTACCACCCTCTCGCAGAAACTCGGTGTGAAGCAACAACACCCCTGTTATTTAGTTTATTTAGCTAATTAGTATTTATTTTTTGCGGGTGGTAGGACCTTGTGCGAGGTCCTTCCGGATCGCTACCACCATCTTACTCGTTAATCCTGCTGCTAAGCAGCAGTGCTTGCACTGTTGTGTTCCGGTGTGGAGAGTAAGACAGCCGGTGTAATTACGGGCACAAGAGGCATTTCATCTTAGCCCTCTAGGTTGGCAACGCATCTGCAAACCCTCCGGAGTTGCGGGTGTCTATGGGCAGTGGTGATCACTTACCATCAGGTGACCCACTTGCTCGCTTGCCTTCCTCGTTGTATATAAAAAAAAAGGTTCCGTCATTGAGAGACTCCCTTTTCCTCCTTAAAGACCGGCAACGGACTAGTGACTCTTGGGGCTGCTGGTTCTCATGGGTGGCGGTGATCGCTTACCATCAGGTGACCCGTTTGCTCGTTGCAAGAGGCCTACCAAGATTTCGCCTTCCGGTACGCGATCGCCAATGTAACCTTACTGCCCCAACGGCCATCAGTTCTGCGAGCACGCCTCCTGGAAAGCCACGTCTATCTATTCCACGGACCAACCACCCTCTGGACACAAAATGTCAGGGCGGACGTTTCCGAAACGCAAATGCTCATTTGCACCTATAAATCTCGAATCGCTTATCGCTTTCGACTAGATGACAAGCGAGATGACAAGCTGAACCAACGACGCACTCCCCCGGCCCGCTCACCGTGGATTCTTTCGTAATGAATGACTTTCCAAGTAAATTATAGAAGATGCGGTGTCCAGAGAGTGGTCGGTCCGTGATCTATTCTGTTTCATATGCAATCATCTGCAATCATAGGTATCTACTTCAATGATTTATTAACTTGATTACAACTCAACGATGGCGGTTGGGTTCGAAGCCCGAAGCTTACGCTCCGCAATCAAACATTACGCGTTCCAATTTTAAACATCTGAAAGCAAATATTCGTTTCATTCAGCCAGTCCATCTCGATCAATGTTAGATAAAAAAAAATAAACCCTCACAGACTGTCGGCGATTTACGACGCCAAATAATTTCTAAGCTTGGTTTCTGTTACTGTCATGGCACTGCAAAAATCAAGGTGCAAAGTTTTTGTTGTGCGTAGATCGTAATATTTATTTTAAGAACGGATACGGGTCAAATAATTATTGTGAGCGGTTGCGCGTAGTGAATAAACACGTGGCGGGATTTGGAGGTTAATTCGAATGCTCGAACGGCCGTAGAGCGGTGTGATTTGGCGCCTTTTTAGGGTTCCGTACCTCAAAAGGAAAAAACGGAACCCTTATAGGATGACTTTGTTGTCCGTCTGCCTGTCAGTCTGTCTGTCAAGCCCCTTTTTCTCTGGAACACGTGGAGGTAGCATGCTGAAATTAATATCAAATACTCAAGCCTGCGGTCCCTTAAAGCCGTGAAAAAATCAACCTTCTAAGTCAACGCAATCAAAAGGTACAGTCGTTAAAAAACCGATTTCCATACAAATCGCTGTACTGACAAAAACCTAAAGGGTACTTCCAGTTGTCCTAGAAACTTGAAATTTGTTATGAAGGTAGCTCTTATAGCACAACCACTCGAAAAAGTCTCAAAATCTTAAACTTTTATGTCTGTCTGTAGATTTCGCAGACCAATATAAGTTGACCCCACACTGCGTACATTTTGCTTAGGAGCAGGGCTCTGCTAACACTGGACTTCTTAAAACACTGGGAAAAGCGTTAAAATCTTTCTACGGAACCCTCGTGCGCGAGTCCGACTCGCTCTTGGCCGGTTTTTTTAATTGCTCCGCTGCTAAGGGAACTGTTGCCTTGCAACCTAGCCATAATTTTTCGTAATAAGCACACATAAATTTACTTGATATCAAGGGTAGAATGATATTTGTCTTTAAGTATTGGTTAAAATAAATACGAGTAGAACTGCATTATGACTTTATGACAAAACTCAGTTAACAAAATGATAAAAATTCTTTGCTAGCACCTTATAACTTCGCAACTATAACTTCAACCCATAGTTTATTTATAAAAACCGTCCAAGTGCGAGTCGAACTCGCGCACCGAGGGTTCCGCATCTAACGTTTTTCGTTAGTTTTCCTAGACGTGTGTTGAGAGACCTTACTCTGTGCCAAATTTCGTGATTCTAGGTCAATGCAAAGTGTCCTATAAGTTTTTATTCACTTTGAATTGACATGTACATAAGAGTTCGTCTGTATTTTTTTATACGACAGAGAAGGCAAATGAGCAAGTGGGTCAGCTGATGGTAAGTGATCACCACTGCCCATAGACATACGCTACCCCGGGGGTTTCCAGAAGAGTTGCCAGCCTAGAGAGCTAAGATTAAATGCCCCTTGTGCCCGTAAGTTGGTGGTAGCGACTTCGCACAAGGTAAGAAAGAACCTTAAAAACACGTCGATAGCGCCCTAATTAACGTAATTAGCTAAAGTTTACGCGATAAATTTATATCAACGCGTCTGGATCGTGTAGACGGACAGACATAGATAATGCCAGATTTGTTATCAATCAAACAGGAATAAATAATCTAAGCCAAGGAAGCTCTCAATTACACTGGGCACGGCGGCTGGCCTGCGCGGGAGTGTGTTAAAATTAAATGTTTTTATAAGCGGAAACAAACAATTGCGAAGCTATGGACAAATAATTAGGTCATGTCATAGCTTAGAGCACGGAGAGGGCTATGCTCGGGGTTTCTCTACGGGACAGTTGTAGTGCATAGATAAGCCAAAGGCGCCTCCCGTCTGTCTGCTTTAGGTAATGTATGCAACTCTACATAATTTAGGCCTTAAAACACTCGTGTGATCCTATTATGAAACTTGGCATCTCCTTGTTTTATAAAACCACTCCCGTATTGCAAGGACTCTCATTATGTAAGTTGCATGAACTAGACGTCCACTGCTGGCCGGCGGCCTCCCCCGCGGCTCTCCACTCAGACCGGTCGCGTGCTTTCCGCATCCACCGCGGCCCCGCGATCTTTACCAGGACGTCGCTCCATCTTGTTGGAGGCCTACCGACAACTCGTCTCCCGTTCCGCGGACGACATTATAGCTCATTGGTAGATGAACCTTACCGTACTAGAAGCTGTGTTTGATAAAGCGGCAGCAAATCAAATCAGAAGCGACATTGCTACTCTGATTATAAAAACATCAAGAAACAAATTGAGTATTAAAATCAACACACTTACTACAAAGCTTCTGATCTTCCTACGCACTATTGGAAATTGTAATCGCGCGCAGCAAGATGCGTTTATTCGAGATGAAAGTTTTCTTTTCATTCCAAGGTCACGCTTTACACTACGATTTAAAGATGTCTTTCGTATTTATTCATTAGGTGATTGAGCTAAATTCAAAATTCAATATTTTATTAGACATAATGAAAACGGGATATTGACCGCGATTACCTTATAGGTTTGATGAGCTCCTAATATTTCGATGCAGTAACATGCATCATGATCACGGGCAAATTGACGAAACGAGGGTAGATACTAATACTATTACGAAATACTATTATGTCTAATGCAATTAACCGCAAATCATTTAAAACTGTTCAACATTTTATTCAGCAAATAGGCAGTTGAATGCTCTTTACGCGTCATTTTTTTGAGTCTACCAGCGCTTTCGGAAAGACCATTTTAACGCTTTTAGTGGCTGTGCTATAAGAGCTACCTTCATACCAAGTTTCAAGTTTCTAGGACAACGGGAAGTACCCCATAGGTTTTTGGATTACGTCAATTTGTATGGAAATACATTTTTTAATGACTGTCTTTTGATTGCGTTGACTTAGAAGGTTGATTTTTTCACGGCTTCAAGGGACCGCAGGCTTGAGTATTCGATATTAATTTCAGCATGCTAACTCCACGCGTTCCAGACAAAAAGGGTCTTGACAGACAGACAGACAGACGGACAACAAAGTGATCCTATAACGGTTCCGTTTTTTTCTTTTGAGGTACGGAACCCTACAAAAAAATTACAGTATTTTACAAACGACTATGTCTGGGGTTGTTGTTTTTATTTACTATCTTTCTTTCATACGTTCTTACGTTATCGTATCGAAATCGAGAAACCTTATACAAAAAATTAGTTCCAAATACGAATGTCATACAATTTTCTGGATAACGTTACTACTCGATTACGTTACGCAGGATTCGAAGACTCGTGCTCGACTCGGTTATCAATATTTCACGAGCAAACTCTAGATCTATGGATCTGTAAGCAATCTAAGGTAGAGTTTCTCTGTTATTGACCAGTTCATTTTTAACTCTCGACGAAAAAGAGGGGTGTTATAAGTTTGACCTGTGAATCTGTGTATCTATGTGTCTATGTATCTGTCTGTGGCATCGTAGGTCATTAAATTTTAATCGTGATTCAAGAAAAACGGTTCGAATACGTCCGTGACTCTTCGGAAGTCGAAGATCACTGCACTTCAAAAGGATGTGTGTATCGTAACACAGAAGCTTTGATATGTCGAGATTGAGACTTGGCAACTGATCTAAGAACGGGCGTACAACATCAGAGCAGATTAGATTGCGTATGTACAGGGTATCCAACTGTCATCATCATCATCGTGTCAGCCGAAAGACGTCCACTGCTGGCCGGCGGCCTCCCCCGCGGCTCTCCACTCAGACCGGTCTTGTGCTTTCCGCATCCACCGCGGCCCCGCGATCTTTACTAGGTCGTCGCTCGATCTTGATCATCCAACTGTACTAAGCATCCAACGGTACTAGAAAGCTGTAATTTTGTATAGATTAACTAGGCTAGGATATTAACTAGGCCAAAAAAGTGCTGGGATAGAACCTTGAAAAAAAAATTTTTTTTTGGGGTACCTTCCCTACACGTAAAGTGGGGATGATTTTTTTATTTTTCGCCCACCCCATAGTGTGGGGTATCGTTAAATAGGTCTTTTAAAAATATTAAGGGTCCTCGAAGAACATTTTTCGATAAAGCTATTCGTTTGCGAAATATTTAGCTTTGGAGTGCTCACGTCGTCGTCCCCCCCTCAACCAGAGAAACTTGTATTTGGAAATGTGAAAAAAATGAGAGCAGTAGTGTAAAATTATTAGATAGTAGCTCGGAATCTTCGGTGCGTGAGTTCGATTAGCTAATGAAAACCGGTCATCTAAAACTATCATAATTCAGACACAGTGAAATAAATAAATTAATAAAGATGTCAGACGTGTGAGGATAACACTGAGAAAGTACGTGAATGAATTCAACGCAATGTTTCTACGTAATAAAATGATCTATTTTAATATTAGTTGAGATGTTTTCAATAGTTAATAATACGCGCCAACGGTTCCCGAACCGCGGAAAATGATTGAGTCGGAAATACTGATATGGTAAAGTTTTTTTTTAGTTAGGTAGGTAGACAGGAGTGGATATATGAACTACAAGGCAATTGTGTAGGAGTTTATCTTTACAGTATAATTTTTCTGTCACTTTTTGTGGAAAAACTAACACGTAAAAAAAATTTACATTCCTAGCGACCGACCGAATTTATATTGAAAAAAAAAAGCATCCTTTTTTTCAATAAAATCGGCAGAGCATTTGCGTAACTATTCGACACTCGTCATCGGTTTGATATGTCAGTTTGGGACTAGGTCAATTTGGTGTTCAATTGTCCCCGGATTTTTTTTTTTTTTTAGTAACTAACTAGTGGTCGCGGGTGAGCAAAGTAATTGTTTTTAGTTCTTAAATATGGACCTCCGAAAAGTAACGCCTGATTCAATAAATTAACTAACTAGTATTGAGGCGGCCAATGATCTTAAAAAAAAAAGACTCGCGCACCGAAGGTTCCCTGCATTTTTTTTTAAATTTTGAATTGAATACCGTTTTGGCCCTATTGATTGATACTCGTCATCGGATTGAAATGCCATTTTTTTAACCCCCGACAAAAAAGACAGGAAGTTTGACCTGTGTATCTGTGTATCTGTCTGTGGCATCGTAGCTCTCAAAAGGATGGACCGATTTCGATGCGGTTTTTTCTAATCGAAAGCTAGTTTAATCGAGATGGTTCTTAGCTAAGGTTCATTAAAATCGGTTCACCCGTTTTTGAAATATTGAACTTGAGAAATGACGATGTCGGGGTTTTTCAACTTTTTTCGTACTACTGTGACAGCTAGCTGTTTCCGATACCAATTATCAGCCCACACGAAATGAACGCGATTGTGATTCCAAGCGAGTTAGACAATAAGGCTGCGGCTTCTAACGACTCAGCAATAGTGGCCAACCACATTCTAATAAGCAGACATAGTAATCCACGGGGCAACATTTTATGACAGATAAGGAGTTAATATAATTATCGTTAAACTGAATCATCGATACTTGTTCCATATGCTAGTCACTCCAAGTTTTGTTTGTAATGAAACGAGGCGAAGCTGAGTTTCATAATAGGATCACACGAGTGTTTTAAGGCCTAATTATGTGGAGTTGCATACATTACTTTATCTACACACATATTATAAGTACTGTAAGATGGGTTCAGAAGCCGAGGGCATATATATCATACCCATACCTGTCACGAATTTGACTGTTTTTTTTTTAATCATAGACAAACATACCGAGCTGACGTTTCGTGAACTGTTTTTTTTTGTAAAAAAAAATATACATATATCACATTATTAATTATACATGTCGGATTGAACTCGACTTATATACGTGAGTGATCCGTTTTATTTCACTATGATTGTAAATTACGTTGTTTGTCAAATTCGATATCGAATTCGATGTCGTAATGACTATTACTTTACTGCTGGACCTGCTGGTGGTGGTGATTGGCGGGGGAGGCGACGGCATGCTGCAATGCTGGTCATTTTCTACGGTTTCTGAACGCATTATAGAGGACTTTGTGAGGAAAAAACAATGCTTCTTGTCTTATGGTTTTATATACCTGACATTGTCATTAAAAGAACATTATATAAAAAAATACAATTCAAATCTTAAAGGTAAGGTCGCCAGTGTTTGCGACAGACTTAATGATACGTATGTAGATAAACATTTTTATCGATATAGGAACTCCTTACCTGTCATAAAATTTTGCCCGCTAATAAGTCGCCTAGGTTTCACAATTTTTTCGGCTTCCATATTCTATAGAAAGTCCTTTATCGTTTGATTTATCAAACTTGACGCGCCCCCAAACTTTTCCGAACCCATCGGGTTATTCAACTTTCCGCGCATGGCTTTCGACTTTCCTAACAGTTTGAGCACCGCTCCAGATGCCGTTAGGAGCGCGCCGCTCGCACCGCCACTAAAATAGATATTAACTAGGTTAATTCACTGTACCAGCTTTTTTCTCTTGCAACTACTGAAAGCGTCGACTAACTACAAGTTACTAACTGCGAGTCTGCGAGATACGACCGGATAGCCTAGTGGTTAGAGACCCTGACTATGAAGCTTGAGGTCCCGGGTTCGATCCCCGGTCGGGGCAGATGTTTGTATGATCAATAATAACCTAACAAACTTAGAAAAGTTGAAAAATCCCCGACATTGTCATATCAAAGTTCAATATTTCATAAACGGGTAAACCGATTGTAAGGAAACCATCACGATTAAACTAGCTTTCGAATAAAAAAAAACTGCATCGAAATCGGTCCATCTGCTTGCGAGGTACGATGCCACAGACAGATACACAGATACTTATAACACCCCTCTTTTTCGTCGTGGGTTAAAAATAAATAAAAATAATGAATGTTTGTTCTCGGGTCTTGGATGTTTAATATGTATTTAAGTATGTATTTCTTATTATAAGTATGTTTATCCGTTGTCTAGTACCCATAGTACAGGCTTTGCCTAGTTTGGGACTAGGTCAATTTGGTGTCAATTGTCCCCTGGAATTTTTTTTAGTAACTAACTAGTATTGAGGCGGCCAATGATCTTAAAAAAAAAAAGACTCGCGCACCGAAGGTTACGTGCATTTTTTTTAAATTTTGAATTGAATACCGTTTTGGCCTTATTGTGTAGTAATTATAATTGAAATGCTAATTTTTTAACCCCCGACGAAAAAGAGGGGAAGTTTGACCTGTGTATCTGTGTATCTGTCTGAGGCATCGTAGCTCTCAAACGGATTTACCGATTTCGATGCGGTTTTTTTTAATCGAAAGCTTGTTTAATCGAGATGGTTCTTAGCTAAGGTTCATTAAAATCGGTTCACCCGTTTTTGAAATATTGAACTTTGAAATAACGATGTCGGGGTTTTTCAACTTATTTTGTACGACTGTGACAGCTAGCTGTTTCCGATACCAATTGTTAGCGCACACGAAATGAACGCGATGCATTGCGAGCGAGTGAGACAACAAGCATGCTAGTGATAAATTCACCGACGTAATATGCAACTGATAGAGAGTTTGGTTTACATTATTTCATAGCCTAAAATGAAAATCCTTCAATTGGTAACTGACATTTGTCACGTGACCATGACCGTAAAGGCCGTGATAGCCAAGTGGTTTGACCTATGGTCTCTCAGGCAGAGTGTCGTGGGATCAAATCCCGGCTCGCACCTCTGAGTTTTTCGGAATTTATGCGCGGAATAACATTTGTTATTTATCATGAGCTTCTCGGTGAAGGAAAACATCGTGAGGAAACCTGCACACACATGCGAAGCAATTCATTGATGTGTGTGAAGTTCCCGATCCGCACTGGGCCCGCGTGGGAACTATAGCCCAAGCCCTCTCATTCTGAGAGGAGGCCTGTGCTCAGCAGTGGGACGTAAAAAGGCTGGTGATGATGATGATGATATTTGTCACGTGGCTAACACGAGCTTGATCTCGGTTTTACAGACAGGCTGAAAGAATTTGTATATCTTTTGTGTCTCTACTATAATATTGTAGAGTCGAAACGGTTGGATATATTTCTGTCATAATTCGTTTGAAAGCTCGCGTTTGTTAGGACATACCTGTCACATTTAATCGAAAGTTCAATTCTTTAAACGTCAGAGTCTAAACTGTTTGTTATTGTATTTCCATGTCAGCTTGATTTTCATTTAATCACGGCAAGAATTAATACGCCACGGTTTTCTTAAATACCCCTATTAATTCCTTCGCCTAACAAGATTCATCATCATCATGTCAGCTGCAAGACGTCCACTGCTGGCCGGCGGCCTCCCCCGCGGCTCACGTCCAATGGAGGCACTCCCCCAAGGTACTCCACTCAGACTGGTCTTGTGTTTTCCGCATCCACCGCGGTCCCGCGATCTTTACCAGGTCGTCGCTCCATCTTGTTGGAGGCCTGCCTACAGTTCGTCTCCCGGTCCGTGGACGCCATTCGAGAACCCTCTGACCCCATCAAGATTTTTTTTATACGACGAGGAGGCAAACGAGCAGTGGGTCACCTGATGGTAAGTAATCACCACTGCCCATGGACACCCGCAACCCCGGGGGGGTTTCCAGATGCATTGCCAACCCAGAGAGCTAAGATGAAATGCCTCTTGTGCCCGTAATTACACCGGCTAGCTTACTCTCTACACCGGAACACAACAGTGCAAACACAGCAGTGTTAGCAAGTAAGTTAGCGGCAGGATTAGCAAGTAAGATGGTGGTACCGATCCGGACGGACCTCGCACGCTGTCCTACCACCCGCAACTCCTATAAATCTCGATGACTAAAGCGACACATTCCCGTTTATAATAAGACTGTTATTCAAAAGTAAAATATCAAACATCGTCCAAATAGCCTCATATTATGTCGGACAACGTAAACAAACAGGGAGCAATGAAAAACGCCTTGTGCAAACAGAGTGGGTTCCGTGGAAGTATTTTTTATGTTATTACTCATGATGGTAATTGGTGAGTGACGTATTAAAGTCAAGGCGAGAAAAGGCCACGTGGCGTAACCGGGGTTTAACTGTTTTGTGATACCGTTCCCCTAGCCCATCGGGAGGAGGATGGTACGCATACTTTCATTGTTAACTTCAATAGTGGCGAGTCTGTCAATTTGTCTTGATCCGCCTAGGAAGTTAAGTCAAGCAAACATTTCTGGTTTAAGATCTCTTGACTGTAATTAAAACGAAGCTTTTTTTACTATATGTGAGTTTATTTAACCAATTCGGATTTTAAAAGTCTTCGTTTTACTTCGTTTCATAATTATTAAAGGGACACATTTTATATTACTGACACGATCCAAGAAGAAGTTTGAACTCCGCGTCGAAAAAAATGAGCTTTAGGCTATTTTGATAGAGCAGGTACTTCCGTAATAAACGACTGGATAAGTGCGAGTTAGAGTCGCACACCGAGGGTTTTGCACTTAGGTCATTCGGATTATCTATTTTGATTTGCATCGTGAGATGTTTCGTCCCAATTTTCATGATGAAGTGTCGTATAGATTTTGATTTACTTTGTAATCGACAGAGCAACAGACAGACCGACAACGAAGCGATCGCGAATGACCGCGGACGCGGAATCACTGTTTGGTGCAATTGCACCGAATAACCATTTCTCCTTTAGGGGTGCGGGAAACCCAGATTAATACCTACGTTTCATCCAAACTCGTTCAACATACTTATAGTGCGACAATAAGAAGTAGAAATTAAACGTGTCTGTCAGATTATTGACGTGAAGTGCTTGAATACGGCAACAATTTTGCATGAAAAAAATTTGTTAATTTTTTATCAGTTTTCTACTCTTTTTATGTCACACTATAGCGTCTTCTTTGTCGGAGCTGAACAGTGTCGGTGTCAGAAATAAATTAGACATTACTTCCTGTTGAGTCATGTGACACTTCTGACGAGAAAAGCATTTCCGACAGGAAATACTTACACTGCTCTGGCACGGCCCAGGCTGAGTCAATAATATTCTATTTCTAACCAGTCAGTACACGGATTACAAATTTTCACCCGAATTATTATTAAATTCTGCGAAAAACGAATTCATTGACTGCCACAAGGAAAAGAAGCTAGCTGGTTCCGTGTTCCGTGGTACCTTTTCACAGTATTCCTTTTGGCAGATGTAACAGTATTTCAAGCGTTACTTTTCGGAGGTCCTTAATTATGAACTAAAAACAATTACTTTGCTCACCCGCGACCACATGTGAAAATCAGTCATAATCTGTGCGGGAAATGTATGTTTCACCTCCGCTTCCACTGCTACACGAATCAACACATACCACACAGAGCCAACTATCACCACCACCACTAAACTAAACGCTGACGCGTTTCGGCACTCTCCGCGAGGCCATTATTAAAGCACCAGAACAACCGTTCAACGTGCTACCATTTACGCTCCACTGCCACCATTTATGCCACATCAAAAAAAGGAGGAGGTTCTCAATTCGTCGGAATCTTTTTTTTATGTATGTTCCCCGATTACTCGAGGACGGCTGGACCGATTTAAAAAAATATTTTTTTGTTGAAAAGGGTATACTTTCTAGTTGTCACCAAGTCAGGATTTGATTGTGGGATCCCAGGGAAATCGAGGGCAACCCTCAAATTTTATAAGCACGTATCATGTGTTTCATATATTTTCGAAAACTATTTAAGTACTTGCGTCTGGTAGTCATCATCTCGTGTTGATGAGGTGATGATGGAAGGTACAACTCCTTAACGGTTAGGAGTTGGAGGATAATATTTCAAATATTAACGTAACTAAAAATTGTGAAATAAAAAATAATTTAACGAAAAGTAAAACCGCTTTCAATAAAAACCTCGGAAAAAAAAACATAAAATAATCCTCTAAAGCCATGACTTCATGGCCTAGCAGAAATATGAAGTCGGTGCTTCATTCAAAGAATATTCCGCTCGCACCGCACCGACTCCATATTTGTGCTATGCCATGAAACTCATGGCTTTAGAGGATTTTTGTTTTTTTTTTTTTAAGTTTTATTTTAAGGCGGATTTTGTTGCCATTTTGTCCACCGCTCCCGCCGGCGGGCTCGGCAACACCGTTCCTATTTCAAAATGTTCCAAAGGGCATATCCTGATGTTTATAGTTATGGTGTTGTAGTTTCTCGTTAGCACATCTCTTCACACGCTATCTGTGTTCCTTTTCTTTTAACCGAATCTCAAAGTCCGATTTAAAAAACGATTTCGACTGTCACGGTACTCTTAAAGTTAATCCCCGAACAAGTATCTTTAAGACGAGCCCCTCAGGAATCTTTGGCTGGGATAAAATGCAATTCGATGTTCACAACGAAATCCGCCATTTTCCATTTTGATAATTCAAAATTCATCAATCACATGGTTTTTTGTTTCAATGTCGGGTCAGTGAGGTACCATGATTGAGTTATTTAGTAATTAAATGAAATAAAACTTACGTATGATTCACATAATAAATGTACCTAATAAAAACCCGGACAAGTGCGAGTCGGACTCGCGCACGAAGGATCCGTAGAAAGATTTTAACGCTTTTCCCCAGTGTTTTAAGAAGTCCAGTGTTAGCAGAGCCCTGCTCCTAAGCAAAATGTACGCAGTGTGGGATCAACTTATATTGGTCTGGGAAATCTACAGACAGATATAAAAATTTTAGATTTTGAGAATTTTCTGAGTGATTGTGCTATAAGAGCTACTTTCATACCAAATTTCAAGTTTCTAGGACAACTGGAAGTACCCTTTAGGTTTTCACAGTTTCGGCAATTGTGTGGAAACAACCTTTTTAATTGCTGTATCTTTTGATTGCGTTGACTTTTTGAAGTTGATTTTTACACAGCTTCAAGGGACTGCAGGCTTGAGTATTTGATATTAATTTCAAAATGTTACTTTCACGCGTTCCAGAGAAAAATGGTCTTGACAGAAAGACAGACAGACAAACGGACAACAAAGTTACCCTATAAGGGTTCCGTTTTTTCCTTTTGAGGTACGGAACCCTAAAAATGATTTAAACACTAGCCTTATGACAGCATGATCGGCAGAAAGGTAGAACAGGGTATTCAGGTAGCCTCGCCGGGGCTTCTAATAGGCTTCAGTGCCCTAAGCACGACTTGTCGAATCCTGCGTTACGTTACGGTTATCGTATCGAGATCGAGAAATCTCATACTAAATTTTAGTTCCAAATACGCTCACGGGCGGTCGCTGTTCCAAACGTCATACGAACTCGTTATAGTTTACTATTCGATTTTACGTGACGCAGGATTCGACAAGTCGTGCTTAGGGCACAGTTTTCAACGGCGGTCTGTTCCGAGGCAGTAGGGCTACGGAAACAAAGATAGCGGGAGAGAAGCGTAATTTTTTTAAGATGATATCCGATAGCTAATAATTTGAAACCAAACCAAACCTAAAAGCGGCTTTAGCCTTGCCAAATAATTTTCAAGACACGAGAAAAACAAAAGTCAATCGGCAGTTTTAAATTTCGAATTTAGTTCGTATTGCGAGTGGCCAGTTGCACGCCACAGAGGTTGACCATGTTACGTTCCAATATACACAAGACTTCTTTAGCCGAAAATAATACAAGGGTTAAAAAACTGATCCAGACATGGCATCCCCATCTGATACGTTCGTATACCTCGGAAGTTATTCAATTTAGAACATCTCTCTGCAAGTCAATGACACCGAACGGTATTTATTTCGAAAAAGGTATGGCAACACTGGCATCTTTATGGCTGTTTAAAAATATAGCAGTGGCGTGCGGTCGTCCTTTCACCTTTCATAGTTCGAGGTGGGTTGCCATAAATTAAAATAAAGTAGCGATGGTAGAATTTTTGATGTATGAACGGACTGTTTTAGCTATTGTCGTTTTGTCTGATTTTATGTTTGTGTTAAGGAATGGAATCTCAATGGTGCGCTTTGTAGATTTACACGACACGATGCGTAGTGCAATTTATCTATTGTTATGAAACTACTTACTGAATAGTTTTGAGGAAATATGCGTTACGAATCGCATCGCATACTTTTCTTATGAGGTGTCTCATCTTGGTTCTAATTTCGATACGTTCAATTCAGTACTTAATCTCTAAATAACTAAACCGTATTGCTATTTAAAGCAGATTCTTCGCTTAAATAAATCGAAATAACATTTGAATCCCTTTTTTAACCCCCGAATAAAAAGAAGGGTGTTATAAATTTGGCCTGTGTATCTGTGTATCTGTCTGTGGCATCACTGCTCCCAAACGGATTGACCGATTTCGATGCGGTGTTTTTTAACCGAAAGCTAGTTTAATCGAGATGGTTCTTAGTTAAGCTTCATTAAAATTGGATTACCCGTTTTTGAAATATTGAACATTTGGAATGACTATGTTGGAAGTTTCTCAACTTTTCTAAGTTGGTAATTAGTAAAGCACTCATAGTCGCTCTTTTTTTCATGTTTGCAAAATCATGTAAGCATTATTGAACTTTCATAATAGGAAAAGGATTATATCTCACTAATCCCCTATTTTACAAGACTCTTTGAGTTTTACACTTAAAAGTATTCTTTGCTAGTCTGCTAGGGAGTGACCGAGTTGGCCGAAACACGCTTCAATATCTCAATAAGTATTTACATTTAATTTATCATGAGCTTTTCCGTGCGCAAAACATCCTGAGGAAACCTCCACACTTCTGCGAAGCAATTCATTGGTGTGTGTGAAGGTCCCAATCTGCACTGGGCGCGCTGGGAACTGTAGCCCAAGCCCTCTCATTCTGAGAGGAGGACTGTGCCCAGACGTGGGACATAAATAGGCTGACGATGACTCAAAAAAACATTATATATCTACATATATAATGTTTTTTTGAGTCATCGTCAGCCTATTAACCCTACGGTTTCGCACTTCAAAAAGAAAAATTAAGCCCTTATCTCTGTCTGTCCATCGGTTTGTCTGTCTATCTTTCAAGGCCCTTTTCTCTGGAGTGCGTGGAGGTAGCATACTGAAATTAATACCAAATACTCAGGTTTAAAGTCTCTTGAAGCCGTGACAAACTCAAACTTCTAAGCCAACGTAATCAAAAGATACAGTAATTAAAAAGGGTTTTTTCCATAGAAATTGAATTCTTCCAGTTGTCCTAGAAACTTGAAATTTGCACATGTAGCACGCGTGCCATTTTTTCGCTTGTCGTGCAGAGCGCCCCTTTCATAGTGATGGACGCACCGAACGACAAGCGACAAAATGGCGCGCGTGCTAGCCCCCTTGGTATGGCCGATTTTTTAATAATAGCTAAAATAAAATTTGATGTGCGAAGATTTGCTTTACCCGGTTTTGTGCTGACATTTTGAGAAGATTCGTCGTCAATCAAAATTTAATTGGCTTGCCTATTAAATGAGGTCAATCAATTGGCTTGCCTATTAAATGAGGTCAATCAATTGGCTTGCCTATTAAATGAGGTCAATCAATTGGCTTGCCTATTAAATGAGGTCATACAAACTTGTGCCTATGCTTCGGATTTCGACGAACGTTTCGTCGATGGCCGGTACTGGTACCTGTTTCGGTTTCGGCCAACATTCCCCTCACTAGCCCAACATGAGTTTAACGTGTATTTCGTTCAGGTATAATTCCTTAGAGATACCATATAGGTGCGCGTCTTCTATCGATTTAAATAACAAAACTGAATGTCATTGTTGCCGCAATTATGCTGATATGCATACAGACATACAATACAACGTAATTAGAAAATAAGCAACATATTTTAGTGAAATAAATCCGCACACATGTACCTATATTATAAGTCGAGTTTAACATGATATATTTTGGACTAATTCGTAGTCCTTCCTCTGGGGGTGCACGACTCAACGGCAGCGAGACGCACACTCTGAATTAATCCAAAATAGCGGGCTAACTGGCTTTAGCCTTTCATCTTAGCTCTCTAGGTTGGCAACGCATATGCAAACTCCCCGGGGCTGCGGGTTTCTATGGGCAATGGTGATCACTTACCATCTGGTGACCCACTTACTCGTTCGCCATCCTTCATCCTTGTCGTATAAAAAAAAACCAGAGGAAATTTTGCCCTCAAAGTTGGCAATGATCCCGAACTCCCGAACTAAGAAAGCGTATTTTAGGTACCACTAGGCTCAGATAGATAAACATACCTTTAATTAAATAAATGCTAATTAATTATCAAAGAACCGAAAACAAGCTTCACTATATAGACATAATGAAAACGGGAACCTTATAGGTTTGATGAGCTCCCGATATTTCGACGCAGTTTTAAACGTAATAAGAAAACATTTCCCACGGGCCAGGCTAAAATCAATCTTATGTCAATGTCATAAGCGTTTTGACACGGGGTTTTCTCATTTTTAACCCCCGACGAAAAAGAGGGGTGTTATGAATTTTACCTGTGTATCTGTCTGTGGCATTATAGCTCCCAAACGGATATACCGATTTCGATGCGAGTTTTTTTTAATCGAAAGCTAGTGTAATCGAGATGGTTCTTAGCTAAGTTTTATTAAAATCGGTTCACCTGTTTTTGAAATATTGAACTTTGAAATGACAATGTCGGGGGTTTTTCAAGTTTTCTAAGTGGGTTAGGTTATAACTAAGTATACACAATCATAATGCAATTTACAATGTCATTAAATTTAAGCTTGAACTAAATAAACTACAACTTAAAACTAAATTAAATCTAAATAAGGCCCCCGTGGCATAGTGCCCAAAACGCTGGCAGCGTTGCCACGCTGAATAGCGATGCTGATTCTTTGAGAGAGAAAACTGCCAGCCCTTTGGTCACAAGTTGCATCAACTAAGCGCTTTTGTAACTCAGAAATAAGCTTGTAAGCGCCGGGACCCCATGGACCCAAGGTTCAAACCCGACAGGAACAAAATTATAATTCGGACCGAGAGATTAATACTGATATTAATACATGCATCATGATCACGGGCAAACTTACGGAAACCTTTAAGGTAATCGCGGTTAATATCCCGTTATCATCATGTCTTATCACCATGTGGACCAAACCCTAGACCTCAGGCTTTGCAGACAGCAAGGACGATAAAATCAAGAGGACTGCCAATGGCTATACAATGTCGCGTTCCTGTAAAATAATGAGCCTGCTGTAGCTAGTTTCACTATAGAGAGCTCTCTGTACCGTTAATTTTGTATGACACTTAGACCTCTGGCTAACACAATAGAGCCATCTATGAACTGAAAGAAAAAACGAATTCGGATGGCGCTATTGTGTTAGCCAGAGGTCTAAATGTCCAAATGAATGGTACAGAGACCCCTCCGTAGTAAAACTAGCTACAGCAGGCTTATTATTTCAAAGGAACGCGACTTCGTATAGACACTGGCAGTCCTCTTGGTTTTATGGTCCTTGCAGACTGTTACTCTAACTACTAACTACAGATAAAGTTAGAAAAGCTTTCCGCTGTCAAAACGTTTATGACATTGTATTAAAGTTGGTTTATGCCTGGCCCGTGGGCAAGGTTTTTCTACTGTCTATACCCAATGGTCCGAACGTCTCTGAAATGCTAAAATTAACAAATATTAGTGTTAAACACACAACCCGCCGCGCCCGCAGTAGGTAATTAACGGTCCAGTGATCATATGGTAACGAGATTAGCCTAAAATCTTTGATGATTAACACAGGAAGTCACTCGGAATACCGACTCTAACTTACACTGGTAAGGTTCTAAGTCGGTTGCGTTACAGCGCTTTGTTATAGACCTATTAAAAAACTTTGGAATCCGCCATAAACGATATATGACGAGTTCAAGGTTTTATTGTTATACTGCTTTATAGTATAATGTGATATAGATTTTTGTAAGTCTAAAAATACGACTCTAAAAGTAAAATAAATGGCCTAGTATTCGACACTGCCCAATAGGCATCATCATATCAGTCGAAAGACGTCCACTGCTGGACATAGGCCTTCCCCAAGGATCTCCACGACGACCGGTCTTGCGCTTCCCGCGATCCTTACTACATCGTCCGTCCATCTTCCAGGAGGCCTACCAACACCCAAGAACCCCTTCAATCATAATTCATAGCAGGTGACATGCATTGTGTCTATATACATATTATACTATATAGCAGTGTGAGTTTGTAGGAGCGTAACAAATTTTGACATGAGCGCAGACGTGTGCTGTACGCGTGTTCCTCGTCTCTCAAAAAGTGGCAGAAATATTGTAGTGCATAGATAAGCCAAAGGCGCCTCCCGTCTGTCGCCTTGTACCTAGCAGACGTAAAAAAGGCTGGTCCCTATTTCACCAGCATTACAATTGTCAGTTTACAATGACAATTCGAACCAGATTTCTTTGCCAATAAAACAAAAGCTCTTCAAGTCAGCCAACTGACATCGAATTGTCATTGAAAACTGACATTTGTAGAGTTGTTGAAATCGGGGCTGGTGATGATGACTTTATCAAAACTATCGGCTGTCTTCGTCTGGCCCCGAATAGTTTGACAAATGGATTTATAATCGAGATGCAGATATTCTGCCGGAGACTCGCCTAAATGGGGCAAAGTTTATTTTGAATAATCGATATTCCAGGCCAGTGTCAATGTCTATTCCTATTCGAAGACTGTCACAGCTTTCGGAGTTAAGGTCACGACGTAAATGAACTGCTATGTCTGGTCAGGTCAAGTTCAGTTATTTATTACACAGCCAAACTGGTCTATTCCACTTTTGGCAGCTGACAGTTGACAAATATAAAGTACTGTAGATAGGCTGCATGACGCGAGCCGAGCACCGAGTTTACGAGTCCTGCGTAACGTTACGTTATCGTATCGAAATCGAGAAAGCTCATACTAAATTGTTGTTCCCAATACGCTCACGGGCGGGCGCTGTTCCAAACGTCATACAAACTCGACAACGTTTACTATTCGATTTTACGTGACGCAGGTTTCGTTTATTCGTACTCGGGCCTTAGTTGACAAATATTATAGAGTACTGTAGATGTAGGCTGCATGATGCGAGCCGAGCACCAAATTTATGAATCCTGCGTAACGTTACGTTATCGTATCTAAACCGAGAAAGCTCATAATAATTTTTTGTTCCAAATACGCTTACCGGGCTCTCCACTCAGACCGGTCTTGTGCTTTCCGCATCCACCGCGGTCCCGCGATCTTTACCAGGTCGTCGCTCCGTCTTGTTGGAGGCCTACCGACAGCTCGTCTCCCGGTCCGTAGACGCCATTCGAGAACCTTCTGACCCCATCGGCCATCAGTGGAGAGCCTTAGGGGAGGCCTATGTCCAGCAGTGGACGTCTTTCGGCTGACATGATGATGATGACGCTCAACGGGCGGGCGCTGTTCCAAACGTCATACAAACTCGATAACGTTTACTACTCAATTACGTTAGGTTTCGAATGTTCGTACTCGAGCCTCTGACTACGAAGCTTGGGGTTCGATCCCCGGTCGACAGATTTGTCTGTATGATGAATACGATGCTTGGTTTCGAGTCTTGGATGTTTAATTGACCGAGCGAACGAAATGAGTGAAACGTCGTAAGTTTCAGCTTGGACAAAAATTTTTTCGTATGTCTGTTTGTCTATCTGTTCTCCTCTACAGGTCGCATTTCTCAACCGATTCTCGTGAAATTTTGTGAGCAGGTTCGCTAATTATATACTTGTTTTGGATTTAAAAAAAATATTTTTTTTCAAAAATGACCCAATCAGATCAGATCGAATAATTAACTATGCAGGATTTTTATTGTCAATATTTTTTTCGAAATTTGAAAACTAGCAATTTACAATGACATTTAATCTAAGTTATAATTAAAAAAAAGAAAACCTAAAACTAAATTAAGTCTAATTTAAGTAAATAAATAAACAAGTAATTTTTGTAAATTTATGTAAATGGGTCAATCAACTTTTCTTTGCCACTCATTGCCATGGAGATGTCCCGTGGGTAACACAACAAAAATATGATTTTCTAAGACCCCACTTCCCCAAAAGTCAGGATTTGCTATACTTAGGGAGATTAAGCATGAAGGGATTGGCACATAACTGTCGAAACTCCTAACGTTTCATGGAGTGGTGCCTTAAAAAAAAAATTTAGACGAGTGACCCAGGGGACATAACCATGGCAACGAGTGGCAGAGAAAAGTTGATTGACCCAAATAAATTATTCGAATTAAATGTAAATAAGGCCCCCGTGGCATGGTGCCCAAAAGGCTGGCAGCGTTGCCTCGCTGAATAGCGATGCTGATTCTTTGAGAGAGAAAACTGCCAGCCCTTTGGTCACAAGTTGCATCGACTTAAACATTGATTGAAAAAGCCTCTGGTTTTTTGAGTAGTTGACACTATACCTACCCTACAAGTAAAGGAGGGTAATTGACTTCTAAGGTATGCTTAGACTTTATTAAGTCTGGACTTGCTTGTCTGGACGGGCTTGAGTCTAGCTGTACCTCATAGCTTTTTTAATATTTCCCAAAAAAAATTACATGGAATATTTTTGGTAATCCGCTGTGCAATCTTTTCACAATAAACGTCGGAATGAAATCGCATTCAGGGATACAACGATGTTTACTGTGAGAACGTTTTACGGGCAGTCAAGAATCAAGATGCTAATGGTTTGATCCATACTCCGATGAACACAAGACAATGTGTGTCGGCCTCCTGTTGTTCCCGACAGATGGCGCCGCGCAACAGTGAGCGCGTGCGCGGGCGCACATGAAAAGAGTTTAACGACCGCCTTAACGACTGATCGTAATGTTAACGATATTAATAAACCGGATCAGTCCGACTGACAAAGTCCTATGACTGAAGCGGGTCAGTGAGACGAGGTTCCACGCGTGTCAAGGTGAAATTGAATGCTCAAATCATCTTTTTTTAGTATGTAAACTAACATTTGTGATCTAAAAACAATTGGTTAGGTGTAATGTATGTTTCCATGCAACACCACCACCGGCACTGCTGAATACACTATACGCTGACGCACGGGCGTAACGGGGGTGGGGGGTCAGGGGGGGAAGCTGCCCCCCCCCCTATACTACGAAGTGCAATATTCGAACTTCGTGTCGTGCCATCCCGCTCACGCTAATATTATTAAATACGAGAGTCAGCGGGACGATACGCTACGAACTCCGGTTTTCGAATTTTGTAGTAGTCCCGCTGGATCTTATAATCACACTACACCAAAATTGATAGTATTTTGAATTAATGTTTTTCATCTCACCAGCTCGGAAAGGCTTTCTTTATCATTCGAAATATTAGCGCAAAAGCACTTTTCCATGGATAAAGTACTTGAAATTCAAACGTGAAGATCTTCTACTATTGCTGTTTAAGAAATTTTGTTAGCAGGTTGCCTAATTATACCTATTTGTCGATTTTAAAGAAAAAAGACACGAAAGCTTTTCAATACTGATCCGATGTTCGTGAAATTTTGTGATCAGGTTCGATAGTGATCTACAATTTTTTTTTTAGATAAAAACTAGAAATGTTTAGAAATAAGGTCGCGAGATCTACAACTCTCGGAGCCACAGCACACAGCACTATTCTTAGCATACAGTAGGTGCCTATAATAATTATTGACATTGCGACTAGAAAAAATGCATGAAACGTTTTTACACAACACTTTTGCGGGTGGTAGGATCTTGTGTGTGGTCCTTCCGGATCGCTACCACCATCTTACTCGCTAATCCTGCCTCTAAGCAGCAGTGCTTTCACAGTTGTGTTCCGGTGTGGAGAGTAAGACAGCCGGTGTAACTACAGCCACAAGAGGCATTTCATCTTAGCTCTCTGGGTTGGCAACGCATCTTCAAACATTCCGGGGTTTCGGGTGTCTATGGGCAGTGGTGATCACTTACCATGAGGTGACCCACTGGCTCGTTTGCCTTCCACGTTGTATAAATAAAAACCGGCTAAGTGCGAGTGGGACTCGCGCACGAGGGTTCCGTAGAAAGATTTTAACGCTTTTCCCCAGTGTTTTAAGAAGTGCAGTGTTAGCAGAGCCATGCTCCTAAGCAAAATGTACGCAGTGTGGGGTCAACTTATATTGGTCTGCGAAATCTACAGACAGACATAAAAATTTAAGATTTTGAGACTTTTCGGAGTGGTTGTGCTATAAGAGCTACCTTCATACCAAATTTCAGTTTCCAGGACATCTGGAAGTATCCTTTAGGTTTTTGGAAATCGCCAATTTGTATGGAAATGGCCTTTTTAATTACTGCATCTTTTGATTGCGTTGACTTAGAAGGTTGATTTTTTCACAGCTTCAAGGGACCGCAGGCTTGAGTATTTGATATTAATTTCAGCATGCTACCAAAAGGCGTTCCAGAGAAAAAGGGTCTAGACTGACAGACAGACAGACAACAAAGTGATCCTATAAGGCTTCCATTTTTTCCTTTTGAGGTACGGAAATCTAAAAAGACTCCAAAAGAAAAAGAGTTAATTGTTTTCAGGGTTCGTGTAATTTACATTCAAATCTTCTTAGTTCACGCTGCTAGCTATTGCCTGTGACTAGAACTATAATTCACTATTCAAATATCAGCTACTCTTTGAAATCCTCGCTGGGAGTGATTCATCCGCTCTTAAACATAGGAACGATAAGCTTAAGCCTCATTTAATGTATTTAGAAATTTTATTTGTCATTTACTGCTAATTTATTGGAGAGGACGCGAACTAAAATACCGCGTGACGTCACAGTGGTTGGCGATTTGTTATAAATTCACACTCCACCAATAAGAGACAAGCTGCTGGCCTGTGATTGGTGGAAATTGACAGATAGACCTAGGATTCTCGACTCGCGGTAGCCCTCATTTGTCGATAACCTGGGGGGCTAGCACGCGCGCCATTTTGTCGCTTGTCGCGCAGTGCGTCCTTCACTGATTCCATCATTATGAAAGGGACGCACTGCGCGACAAGCGACAAAATGGCGCGCCGTGCTACATGTGCAGTAGCGTAGCGTGGGTAAAGAATACATATACGTAAACGACTTCGCGGCTGTGTGCGTTTCGGGATGCGAGCGGGGGTGAGCGCGGGCGCCCGGGGTGTGGAATGGCTATCCGCGGTCGTCATGGCACGACAGTGACGCGCCTGGCGTGGGTTTGGGCGTGGGGCCGACCGAGAATCCGGGGCTATGGGCCACCGCCCCCCCCCCCCCCCCCCCCCCCTCCAACTAATCTTTAGTATAAATTGCAGGTACCATTTGTAGACCTTACTACACTAGCGCCTCTAGCAGCGAATGCATACGCGATAGCCCTCAAGTCCCAAATTAAGCAGATTTATATAGAAAACTCGGTACTCCTGCCGTTAAGCAGCAGTGCTTGCACTGTTGTGTTCCGGTGTCGAGGGTAAGACAGCCAGTGTAATTACGGGCATATGAGTCATTTCATCTTAGCTCTCTAGGTTGGCAGCGCATCTGCGAAGCCCTGGGGTTACGGGTGTCTATAGGCAGCGGTGATCACTTACTATCAGGTGACCCACTTGTTGGATTGCCTTCCTTGTCGTGTAAAAAATAAAAAGTTAAATACATAGGTAATTATACACATATTATACATCCAAGACTCTAGACCAAACATTCATATTCATCATACATATATCTGCCCCCACCGGAGATCAGACCCTCAAGCTTTCTAGTCAGGTTCCCTAACCACTAAGATGTAAGGTTGTCAACAGTGATGTATATTTACCTAAAGTTTATTCAAAGAAAGGCTATATATGGATATAGATATGGAAATTAAAAATGTCTCGAACGCTGCAAGTGTTGGCACACCATTGTTGTAAATCCGCGAGATTAAAAATCCGTTTTCTGATTATATGAGAGCACTAAGCTACAATGCGAGACGCGGACTCTGTTCTGTCGTTACGTTTGTTAGGTACAAAATAAAAAAAAAACAGTAACTAAATCTTAGGCGGTTAAATACTCCTTTACAAGTTTTTTTTTGAGCCTACCACCGCTTTCGGAAAGACCATGTTTGCTGGGATTATACAATACATAACCTCAAATAAATTATCATGAAGAAAACTCACTAAATCATTACAAAATAAAAATAAACATATTACAGATTTATACAAACAAGTGTAAAATAGAAAGTATTTAATAGTTTAATAGCACAGCAAGACTACTTAGAACACTTTTCTTGACTGGCAACGGTTTAAAAGAACAGGAAATGTAGGTAGTAGGGTATCCGGGTCAAATGCCTTCATATTTCAGAATGGTATCTAATGAGATGACTAGTCGATCAAACCAACAACTTTTTTTGAAATGTCGAAACGACCGCTTTGTATATAATACTGAATTACCTACCTAACAATGATGTCAGCCCTTTCATTTGTTTTTCTAAATTGAAAATCGTTTGAATCGCAGTAATAAGTGAGGCCTCGGTTCTTACCTCCTTGACAGGGACCTCACTTGATAAGCGATCCTAGCGGATTTTGACCGCTACAGCCCTCATTATAAGGGATGTATTTCAATCCGTTTGATCGATTCGCTAGTTTTCCTCACCGCCAGCGTTGTTTACGCAAGCTCTCATAATCCCAAACATTACAGAGAGCTATGACCTCGCTAACGACAAATGAACTAGTTTACACGAAAAATTATACGACATAATTATAGTGATTTCGCATTACAAGAGTTCAATGATCCAGTGAACATGACGATACGACGATAAGCAACGAAACTAAAATGAAGCGAAGAAAAAATGCACCGTGAGTGGAAATATCGGAAGAACAAACAGCTGTGGCGTAGAAAGGAATAATGTTACAAGCGAAACACAAGCACTCGCCCAATCGTTTAAGATGTTAGACGTTTTCCGGGGATTAAAGAATCTGATAAAAGTGAACTATGTACATATCGATTCGCCGGTATTCAGACTGCACTACTCTATCACGGTGATATTGCTGATAGCTTTTAGTTTAATTGTGACCACGCGACAGTACGTAGGGAATCCCATAGACTGTATCCACACGAAGGATATACCAGAGGACGTGCTGAACACTTATTGTTGGATCCACTCGACGTATACGTTGAAAAGCTTCTTCAATAAGAAGGTTGGAGTGGAGGTGCCTTATCCTGGCATCGGGAACAGCCGGGAGAAGGGCAAGGAAGACATGAGCGACAGGAAGATCTACAAATACTACCAATGGGTCTGCTTCTGCCTCTTTTTTCAGGTGAGTTGTGTTACAGTCGTCCCTCGATAACTCTGCAACGAACTGACAACAGTAGAAATCTAAAGTTTGCTTATGGCTACACTGATTTATAGTCAATTAACACGTTTTGAACTGTTGATTAGATTAAATATTAAACAGGCCATCGTTCATTCACCATACATCAATAAAATACCTCTCATATTTCGTTTTCTAGATTTTTTTCACCGTACAACGGCAAAACCTACTAAACAATGGCAAAATTGTCCTCCAATGGACAGAGCCATATTAAAAAAAAAAGCAGCGACTTCTGATTGCTACCATCATTATTGTTTTTAATTTAAGAAATGTCTGAGTGACATGAAAAAAGTATTACCACAGCGTGATTTTTCTGGGTTGCCAATTAATATCTTATGCAGAGTTATTGTGGGACGATTATAGTTTCTAAGATAGCCGCTCTATGCTACGAGGCTATTGGGAAACAAAAATCGGCTAGGGTGGTTAGTGTGAGGTTTATCTGTAATTCTCCACCAATGACAGACAAGCTGCTGGCCTGTGATTGGTTGAAATTGACAGATAGACCTAGGATTTTTGACTCCTGACAGCCCCCATTTGTCGATAACCAGGCAGTCTCTGGTCGTCTTGTGCCTTTGGCTGTGCGGAGGGATCTGGCATCTCTCAGCATAGCAATACCACATTTATCTTGAATGGTGTTCTAGTGTTCTACAGTCTTTTTGATAATTGAAGCCACTCGAAGACTGCATTTATGTCATTGGCTTCAGTGAAGGCATGAGTCTTACCATATTGAGTCTTAGGGTTGATTCACATGAGCGACAGAGGGCTAATAGTGGGGATAGGTTGACGGCCAATATTAGAAACTGCGAGTAGTGTATAAAGGTTTTAAATGTATATTTTTAATTTAGTAATGAACTAATTATTACTCATTCTTAGAATAGATTATGTTGAAATAAACTGGTCACTCGAATGTAGAAGGCGTCCAATTTCCATGCTACATGGAGGGGAAGCACCATATTTAAATGTTGTAAATACGATATTTTGCTCTATCGAGACCTTATTTTGTATCTAATTTTAAAAATAAAACGTTGTCTTCAAAGAGCAAAATATCGTATCTACAATGTTTAAGGGACTTCCTGTGCATGTTGTGTTACAACTTGTATAGCCGTAGGACAACTCGTACCTACAAATCGAGTGTAGCTTCGACACGTAGCATTTTTGAGCAAATAATACATTTTTGGGCAAAAAAAAAGTCATTTTTGGGCATAAAAAGACATTTTTGGGCAAAAAAATACATTTTTGGGCTAAAAAATACATTTTTGGGCTAAAAAGTACATTTTGGTCAGAAAAGACTTTTTGGGCAAAAAAATAGATTTTTGGGCATAAAAAGACATCTTTGGACAAAAAAAGAGAACATTCTGCAAAAAAAAAAAACACTTTTGGCAAAAAAAAACTTCCTCCGTTCTCTGTTAAAATGGTTTCATACACGAACTTGTTTCACAAAACTACATCGTTTGCACGTGTCTTTAGAGCCGGCGCCGAAAATACGCTTTTATTACCATGTCGCCCTAACGTGCTCGACAAATTCGTTCGGAAGCACATAAATTACGTTAAAGTGGTAAGGTGCTATCTCAACATTTTATCTCTGCCCTGAGATAAATACTTGGCTGAATTTTTCAGTGAGTCGTTGTACTTGTTGCTTTGTTTATAAACACTTGTACATTATAGAGAGTGTGTTTGCAGTTTTTTTTTTTTCAAAGAAAGAAAATAGGCTATTTTTCTAAAAACCTGTTACGTTTATTTAATGCAACATTTTCTTTGCCTCTAAAAAAACTACGGTACATAAATAAAACAGTACGCAATGTGTCTTTAGTCTTTGGGCAAATAATGAGCACTCGTGTGATTCATAAAATAGTTTTCTTAAAACAAAACAAACCAAAAAATCTGATTTTTTTTTACAGGTTTTGTCTCTAGGTGGTTCAAAATGTTTAATTGGGTTTTTTACTGATTTCTCGATAAATAATATACCTACTTAGGTACCGATTGATAAGTTAATATCCTACTTTCTACTAACATTATGTACGCGAAAGTTTGCAAGAACGAGAGGTACCTATAACTCGTAAGAACTTTTAAAAGTTTTGTTAAGTACTTTTTCATTCAAGAAGCAGAAATCGGATTTTGGTAAAACGTCATCTGTTACAAACTCGATAACGTTTACTATTCGATTTTACGTGAGGCAGGTTTCGAATATTCGTACTCGGACCTCGCAAAAACGCCACGCTCAGTTCATTCGTTCGGTCACAAAACAAATATTCCGACGAATTGAGAACCGCCTCCTTTTTAGGGTTCCGTACCTCAAAAGGAAAAAAACGGAACCCTTATAGGATCACTTTGCTGTCAGTCTGTCTGTCTGACTGTCAAGACCCTTTTTCTCTGGAACGCGTTTAGGTAGCATGCTGAAATTAATATCAAATACTCAAGCCTGCGGTCCCTTGAAGCTGTAAAAAAATCAACCTTCCAAGTGAACGCAATCAAAAGATACAGTCATTAAAAAGGTGGCTTCTATACAAATCGCCGTACTGAGAAAACCTAAACGGTACTTCCAGATGTCCTAGAAACTTGAAATTTGGTATGAAGGTAGCTCTTATAGCACAACCACTTCAAAAAGTCCCAAAATCTTAAATTTCTATGTCTGTCTGTAGATTTCACAGACCAATATAAGTTGATCCCACACTGCGTACATTTTGCTTAGGAGCAGGGCTCTGCTAACACTGGACTCTTAAAACACTGGGGAAAACCGTTAAAATCTTTCTACGGAACCCTCGTGCGCGAGAACGCCTCCTTTTTTTGAAGTCGGTCAAGAAGTAGTTCGCGTCGCTCGCCTCCTGACAGGTAGCGTCACTAACATAAACAGAGATTGTAACAAAGGCACTATATTTATCCTCTGTTTACCGTGCGACCAGTTTCACAATTTTTATTATGTGCGCCTGCGCCAGTGACTCGTTAAACGCGCCATTAATCAAAATGTAATCCGGAATTCGGCGATCAAAATATTTCTAGACCGGCCAAATGGGTTAACTGTGTCGCGGATGCGAGACGGATGCGAGACGGATGCGAGGTGCCTCCCAATCGGGGGATTTCGGACCCTTGGGGAATCGCGTGGTTACTTCAAGGGGCCACACCGACACGTTTTTTTTACAATAATAACAATAATAATAATTGTGAAACTTAGCAGTGGGCGCGGCACATTGCTCGTAGGGCTGATGGCCGATGGGGTCAGGTTTCTCGTGCGCGGATCGGGAGACGAGCTGTCGGTAGGCCTCCAACAAGATGGAGCGACGACCTGGTAAAGATCGTGGGACCGCGGTGGATGCGGAAAGCACAAGACCGGTCTGAGTGGAGAGCCGCGGGGGAGGCCGCCGGCCAGCAGTGGACGTCTTTCGGCTGACATGATGTTGATGATGAATAATAATAACAATTCTTTATTCAGATATCAATGATCAATGAGTTATAGTAGTCACGGAAAATCGTATAAAACTATTGTTAGTAGAATTTAAACAACCATTATCATTATGTCTGCTCTTAAAATGAAACGATTTATTAGGTCTTATTGTTAATAATACCATTATTACCATCCGTAGAAAACGGATTAAACAATTATTTTTTTCAGGAATGTAGCTTGTAGGAATGGCCTTTATGAACTCGTTTATAAACCTGTGTGTGTATTTTTTAATTGTGCTTTAGCATTTCTTAGAACCTTGTGTCAATAAACATCTTATTTGATTAATCAACCAAGTTTAATTGTGACACGGTTCTAGAAAAACAGAATCACCGACCGCGAGTTTTCCACCTGGTAAGTCTGTTGTACATACACGATTCAAAAAAGGAATAAGTCGAACACACATTCGATCTAATTTGAACCTTAGCGAAGACAATAAAGAGTTGAATACGACAGGAACAAAAACTTCAATAGATTCCGTGAAACTTTGGCTCTAGTATGGGACGAGTCACTCTACCATTCGAAGTACTAATAGATCTTAGTGGTTGATAATTGTATAGCGTATGGTGACACTCTTTTAAATTGCAAAATGATTATGATATACCTGGCTACCTCTAACTTATTTATAATACTTTATTTACATAATAAAAGCAATTTACAATGACATTAAATCTAAGCTTAAACTAAATAAACTACAACTTAAAACTAAATTAAATCTAAATAAGGCCCCCGTGGCATAGTGCCCAAAAGGCTGGCAACGTTGCCTCGCTGAATAGCGATGCTGATTCTTCGAGAGAGAAAACTGCCAGCTCTTTGGTCACAATTTGCATCAACTAAGCGCTTTTGTACCCATAGTAAGCTAGAGCAGAACAAACAGATTAACTACACTGGAGCCAAATCGTATCTTCTTTTGTAATCTGTGTACGGTTACGTAGAAAGTGGCGCCGTTACTACGTCAACTCTTTATATTCGAACACCGACTTCAAATGTGTAATTTCGACTTGTTCTTTATTTGAACGTCCTTTCACAGATTGCCAGTACCTGAATCGATTTTTTTTTCTGTTCGCGTCCTAGGCGTGCTCAGCCAAGAATTTCGAAAATAGTTTTTATTGTAATTCCTTAGTCTAGTTGTAATAAGTTGGCGTTGTGGCTTGCGATTCTGCTGCCGTGCGAATGTTTTCTCCCTTTCACTCACCCTGTCTGGGTGCTCCTTTCCTCTCTTTTAGACGGTACGTCTACTACCCCATCACTATTGGAAAAATACAACTTTCAAATTTGTCCGTTTGCGAAGCGAATTCCAATTTCAAAGTATGTGGTTGGAAATACAGGATGTTTCGCTAACGCTATCCTGGTATTGCAGATGGCCCCGTCCACAAGCCACAGCGCCAGAATAACTTATTAGAACTACGTAAGTACCATTCCTTTTCTTAGATCGACTCGTACTAACCTGGGTTAGAGGTTAACTCGGTGATAATGATAACATAACGTCAGGATGACCCCGAGTCCATTTCTAACCCAAGTATTCACAAGTCGACCCCCTTAATTGTAGATTTAGTTAACTCCCTTACTCATAAACGCTTCTTAAACGCTTCCCTGAGAGGATAACCTTGAGCATTTCGCGCCTTTCTCACTCCACCTCACTTCTTAAACCACGTCGTTTTAGTGGCGACAAATTGAATTTCAAAATTTTATTCAGCAAATAGGCAGTTGAATGCTCTTCCATGTCATTTTATTTGAGTCTACCAGCGCTTTCGGAAAGACCATGATTGCCAAGAAGAATGCGCCGCAAGAAACTTGGTACAAAGTATTTTTTTCTGTAAACGAGTTACATTAGCTCTTACAATACCTAACCACAGATGAATTACACAAAGAAAAGTCACTGTGTCATTAAAAAAAAATTACAGTATTTTAGAAACAAGCGTAAACAATAATTAATAGAACGTCAAAACCAGAACTCTTTACTGGTACGTTGTACCACGGGCTTGCACGCGCGTCATTTTGTCGTTTGTCGCTCAGTGCGTCCTTCACTGATTCCATCACTATGAAAGGGACGCACTGCGCGACAAGCGACAAAATGGCGCGCCTTGTTACATGTGCTGGAGATGTAGGATCTCCAGGCTAAATACCGACGAATATCAGAATTATTCTAATATCAAATTTACGAATACTTAACCAGAGTTATCGACATCTATTAAATATCGGTCTAACTTCACGTTACACAGTGTTATCTCAAATAACGCGTCTTTTCGCAAAATTAGTGAAAATTTCGAAGAATGGCTAAGAACTTCATTACGCGTTCGAACTCCCTACGGCTTTATACGTCAGGTTTTTAAAACAAAATACCTCGTTGTTCAACATTTGACTGTTCAAACACCACCACAACAGTTGACGCTGTTAATAAGAACACAATTTATTTACATAATAAAAGCAATTTACAATGACATTAAATCTAAGCTAAAACTAAATAAACTACAACTTGAAACTAAATAAAATCTAAATAAGGCCCCCGTGGCATGGTGCCCAGAAGGCTGGCAGCGTTGCCTCGCTGAATAGCGATGCTGATTCTTTGAGAGAGAAAACTGCCAGCCCTTTGGTCACAAGTTGCATCGACTAAGCGCTTTTGCAACTCTGAAATAAGCTTGTAAGCTCCGGGACCCGCTATTAATTGAGGTATTCCCTCACTAAATTGCACTAGTGACGTCAAAATACCTACGCAAAATGTTACACGGTCATTTCCCGTACAAATCGAGGAACTTCCTTCTATCGAATATAGTTCTAAATACGCTACTTACCTATTAAATAAATAAATAAATAAATATCATGGGACAATTTGACACCAATTGACCTAGTCCCAAACTAGGCAAAGCCTGTACTATGGGTACTAGACAACGGATAAACATACTTATATAGATAAATACATACTTACATACATATTAAACATCCAAGACCCGAGAACAAACATTCATATTCATCATACAAACATCTGCCCCGACCGGGATTTGAACCCGGGACCTCAAGCTTCATAGTTAGGGTCTCTAACCACTAGGCTATCCGGTCGTCAAATTAGTCGTATTAGAAGGTCAAGGTCAGCTCGCTCATTTTGACAAGGTACTAACCGGGTAATAATACGCCATTAATTAGCTCTGTTTGCTTTTAAAGCCTATTTAACACGCCAATTAATAATTGAACGCGATCCAACAATCTGTACGGGCCTATAACTGGAAATTCCATTATTATTACGGGTCTCAATAATTTTCACAATTCGCGAAACTGGTCCACTGAAAAATGAAGTAAATAAAATTTAACTTTGAAAACCTATAAATCGATTTGATTTCTCAAATATAGAAATGAAACGCAAATATACGGACATACCAGAAAAAATAAGTCTCGAATTGGGATTCGGACACAGAACCTCCGCCATAACGTGACGTGGCGCTACCAAATGCGCCATCGAGCAATCATTGGTAGCAGCGGAAACACTCTTATGTGTGTCTACTATTTTAGGGTATACATAATATGTATGTCTATATTAAGTGATATAATTTGTACATTAGGATGTATCATCCAGTTTGTAGACCAAAAAAAAATGTATTAACGTTTCAGTTTAATTCAAATTCATTCGATTTATGATACTTAACTAGCAACTAACGGAGTTAGGCAATAGTAGTTTATGCAACTGCTACATAATGAGGGTCTTTTTATGAAACGAGGCGAAGCTGAGTTTCATAATAGGATCACACGAGTGTTTTAAGGCCTAATTATGTGGAGTTGCATAAATTACTTTATCTACACACATATTATAAGTACTCTAAGATGGGTTCAGAAGCCGAAAGCATATATACCCATACCTGTCACTAAATTGCCTGTTTTTTTTTATCATAAACAAACATACCGAGCTGACGTTTCGTAAACTGTTTTTTTTTTATTGTAAAAAAATAATATCACATTATTATTTATACATGTCGGACTGAACTCGACTTATATACGTGAGTGATCCGTATTATTTCACTATGATTGTAAATTACGTTGGTTTTCAAATTTGAAACATTGAATTTGATATCGAAAAGTCATTACGATATCGAATTCGATGTCGTAATGACTATTACTTTATTGCTGGTGGTGATGGGTGGTGCTGGTGCTGGGGCTGGCGGCGAAGGCGTCGTCGTGCTGCAATGCTGATCGTTTTCTACGGTTTCTGAACGCATTATAGAGGACTTATGATATGTGTGTAGATAAACAAGTTTCCTATTCAAAATACCGCGTCTGAACGTGCAGACACATGTGCCAAACTTATAACGAGCTACTGTGTTAAGAGTGAAAAGTTAAGCTAAAATTTCTATTCAAAAACCGCTTCCGAACCTGTCCGTGTGTTTGGGATCTACTCCGCCACAGACAGTCACACATGCGCTAATTAAGTTGCAACTTAATTAAAAACGCGTGATATTTATTTTTGCGGGTACCACCATCTTACTTGCTAACACTTGCAGCAGCAGTGCTTGCACTGTTGTGTTCCGGTGTGGAGATTAAGACAGCCGGTATAATTACGAGCACAAGAGGCATTTCATCTTAGCTCTATAAGTTGGCAACGCATTCGCAAACCGTCAGGTGACCCACTGGCTCGTTTGCCTTCCTTACCGTATAAAAAAAAAAATTTTTTCTCGTCAAAAATTGACAAACTTTAAATTATAATAAACCAAGTAGACGTAGGTAGTTAGACACTGTTAAAATGTCTAAACGTTTTTTTTTATTTAACACGAACTAAGTACTAGTTAGCAAAACTAATTACGCACCAACAAATTTGATAACTGGCTGTCGTGTCGTTAACGAAAAGTTCAAAATATGACTCAAAATAAAGTACTACTTTAATTTAGTTTAGTTAAATCTCAACGGTGTATATTTTTGTATTTTACAAGCTTTTCATCATGTTAGCCGAAAGACCTCCACTGCTGGCCGGCGGCCTCCCCCGCGGCTCTCCACTCAGACCGGTCTCGTGCTTTCCGCATCCACCGCGGTCCCGCGATCTTTACCAGGTCGTCGCTCCGTCTTGTTGGAGGCCTACCGACAGCTCGTCATCTGACTCCATCGGCCATCAGTTCTGCAAGCTATGTGCCCCGCCCACTGCCACTCAAGCTTCGCAATTCTTCGAGCTATGTCGGTAACCTTAGTTCTACTGTGGATATCATCATTTCTGATTCTGTCCCGCAGAGAAACCCCGAGCATAGCCCTCTCCATCGCCCTCTGAGCGACTTTGAGCTTCCTTATGAGCCCCATCGTTAGCGCCCACGTCTCAGATCCGTAAGACATCACTGCTTACATAACAGTCATTACAAGCTTTTATTAAGTTGCAATTATGTATGTTCGGGTCAAATCTTGCAAGTTAGCACCTTAAAAAGTACCTACGTCTATCAAATAAAAAAAATGTAAATTCCCAATACTGACGACCGAACAGCCTTGAGGTCCCGGGTTCAAATCCCGGTCGGGGCAGATGTTTGTATGATGAATATGAATGTTTGTCCTCGGGTCTTTGATGTTTAATATGTATATAAGTATGTATTTATCTATATAAGTATGTTTATCCGTTGTCTAGTACCCATAGTACAGGCTTTGCCTGGTTTGGGACTAGGTCAATTGGTGTCAAATTGTCCCGTGGTATATATTTATTTTATCTATTACACAAAAAAGTGCAACAGCTATTAGAAATCTTATCTGGCACAGACGTCAAAAAAAACTGTAGACCCCTAATAGTTTTGTACCAATTTTTAGTTTAGTTTTTTTGTTGATCTAATTTCCTCCCACTGCTGGGCACAGACGTCCTCTCAGAGTGATAGGACTTGGACAATAGTTGTAAAAAACACTGTTTCGTAATTTTGAGTTTACTTGTAATTTTTGAGGCTACTTTACAAAATGCAAAAAAACTTGGAACGGAAAGCCGTACGCGCCCATTTTCGGATCGCGGGCTTTACAACCTTTAATTAGAAGGAACCAAGTGTTAAAATTTTAAAAGACGCTCTGACGACACCATTCCACCGCCTTACGCCCTACCCTCGAGCGCAAAAGGCCGTAACTCCAAAAAAAATTTTTTTTTTTGCCCCCATTTACACCATCACAAATAATGACACCGTTTCGATTGGGTGGGGGGAAATGTGTATGTATTTTTTCTACTTAAACCCTTTTGAAAGTATCTGGTGTCATTTGCCAGAGGAGCTGGCTCCGAATTTGTTTACAAGTCGAGCGTACCCGAGCGGAATCTATGCAAATACGTAGCATAATGCCCCAGAGGTGCGGTTCCGTTGACGCGACCGCGCGACGTTATTCATACCGGGGTTCCGTACCTCGAAAGGACAAACTATACCCTAAAGCGTGTAGTGTGTGTTGCGTCACACATACTCTCCCATTATGTACTGTGAGCTGGTGCCTATTTAGACCCGTCCGTTGGGTGGATGTAGCTTTAGTGGTTCAAGCTGCGAGAGGCATAAGAAGAGGGAATAACGCTTGTGTTTTGAATGATCTTTATTGTCTTTTTTCAATGTGAATAAATTGTTCTGCTCTTGTTTTGTGTCTTTTAAACACATTGCATTCGTATTTTTAAATAACGAACTCAACCATCAAACAATGAGCGGCCTCTTCACGGTACCCTATGAGTAGACGCGGCTTTACAATACAGACAGTATGAAGGGTACACGGAAAAATCATGTCTAGTTGATATTTTTAAAAGAGATTTCAATCTCAAAATGTAGAGCACTCAATAGACTATAAGTTACACTCAGTTACAGATACAAATATTTGTGTAACTTGCCTTTTTTATCACATTAAAAAAAGATGTTTACGAAAATTATACGGATACTTACATCGTTCCAAACTTTCAAATCGCGATAACTCAAAAAGTTGCTATGGTGGCGCTAAACATGTTCTTTCCGTGTGCTCTTCATTTGTATTTTTAACTTCTGGCTGTGTATCTGTCTGTGGCATCATAGCTCCCAAACAGATTTAGATGCGGTTTTTTTGATCGAAAGCTAGTTAAATCGAGATGCTTCTTAGCTACATTTCATGAAATCGGTTTACCTGTTTTTGAAATATTGAACTTTGAAACGACAGTGTCGGGGTTTTTTCGACTTCTTTAATGTTAGTCACTATTTCCTAGTTCGGGCAGTCGTGCCAACGGAATCGCCCCCTAACCCAGAAACATTGGAATAAAAATGTACAGCGGTCGTAATCTGCTCACAGAGCTAATATTAACCGATTAACATCCACAATCGGTCCGACCTCAGGGGCGACCCAATTTTCGGTGCCTTGTGCCTTAACAACTTCAACACGTTCTTTTGTTTCATGCGACTCGTGTCGCTGCTAGTAGATGGCGCTACCATCATTTTTGTTATATGTTAGAGCTTCTCAAACATATAGGCTCACATACTATTATATTTTATACTATACTTACTTAGTAAGTGTACAATTAATAACCTTATAAAAGGCGCGAAAGCCGTTCATTAAGCCTTCTAAAAACAGGTGCAGTAATACTTGTTGTATGAAAATTCATTAGCGACCCGTTTTCGCTTTTTTTAAAGTCTAAATGACGTTGCCCATCAAACTATTAAATTTCTCATAACAAAAAAAAAAACAGGAAAGTACTGGCCACTAACACTTAAAAAGCAAGTAGCTTGCGTTTTGATATGACCGGCAGCTGTCAAGCTTATGCGGTAGAGCGAGACATATAGAGCACTTTCTCGCTTTAACACGCTCTTATCTTTTTTCTAACTTTTTTTGGCGCGAAAACTGTTCGGCGCGCTAAAATCTATAATTAAAAAAAAGCTTTTGCTGAAATTTTCCATACATTATGTAAGTTTGGTGACAATACAATAATGTAGTGAAATTCTGGTGCGGCCAGGATCATCTCCACAGAAGGGAACTCTTCAACGGTTAAAATTGCATCAACTTGTTTAGTAGGTACTTACCTATGGGTAATGTCAGTTGGGTGACAACACACGTACAGACAACAAAAAGTACGGTCGCCAAAAAAGCTTGTTTTAATGATTTAACGTTTTCAAAATTATCCTCCAACTCCTAACCGTTAAGGAGTTGTACCTTCCATCATCAGCTCATCAACATGAGATGATGACTACCAGACGCAAATACTTGAATAGCCTTAGAAAATATATGAAACACATAATACGTGCCTATAAAATTTGAGGGTTGCCCTCGATTTCCCTGGCATCCCATCATCAGATCATGACTTGGTGACAATAGGACCACCTCAGGAGTATACACTTTCGAATAAAAAAAAAATCAAATTCGGTCTACAATTGACGGAGTAATCGATGAACACACATAAAAAATAATAATAATACACACAGTGGAACGTAGAACCTCCTCCTTTTTTTGAAGTCGGTTAAAAATGAAGTTTTTATGGTTAGATTATTAATTTGAAACGAAATAAAATTATGCGTTTCGACTCGGGTCTGTACGAACGCGGAAACTTGCAGTTCTTATTTTGGTTGACAATAATTTAAACAAATGCGAATTTTATTCGGGTTTCGTGAGCTTTTGTTTAATGTGGTGCATATAGTTACATTTCTTTTGTGCTGTGTTTAATAAAAAGTTGTTAACTGGCCGCTGACAACGGAATAAATCGCGAGTTAAAAATCCGCTAGGATCGCCAGTGTTGCATAAGGTCTATAATATCTGAAGGTTGCTCGGAAAGAACATGTTTGTGTCTAGTCACTCTTCTTTAAAAACAAGATTTTAATCTCAAATGTCTGCACTCTATCCTAATCTCAATCCTAATCCTAACGGGTTAAAGATTTATTACAAAAAAACAAACAAAAATAAAAATAATAATAATAACAATAATTAAATTTGGAACCTAAAATGGAAAACGTCCCCGAGTCCGCTACCTCGGGGCAAGGTGCCCAAAAGACTGGCGGCGTTGCCTCTTTGTATAGCAATGCCTATACGTCGGCCGTGGAACGCGCCAGCCCTTTGGTCACCTGTAATTAATCCTAACTATCCTAACTAATATTATAAATGCGAAAGTAACTCTGTCTCTCTGTCTCTCTGTCTGTCTGCTTGTTACCTCTTCACTGAATAGCGTCGCTGAATAGCGATGCTGATTCTTTGAGAGAGAAAACTGCCAGCCCTTTGGTCACAAGTTGCAAAGAAATTATATTTTTAATGAGCTTTCTGTCTCTCTGTCTGTCAGTTTGTTACCTCTTCACGGGAAAACCGTTGAACCAATCTAGATAGAATTTGGCAAGAAGATAGTTTGAATATTGAGGAATAACATAGGCTACTTATTATTCGGAAAAATTGTTTAGTTCCCGCGGGATAGCGATAACCGAAATCTACGCGGACGAAGTCGCGGGCAACAGCTAGTCTACTACAAGTTACCACTCAGTTACAGATACAAATATTTCATGAAACTTGTCTTTTTTATCACATTAAATAAAGATGTATACGAAAATTAAATGGATAATTACATCGCTCCAAACTTTCAAATCGCGATAACTGAAAAAGTTGCTAAGGCGACACTGCTTGTCGAAACACTGTTCTTCTCAGCAAAATACGTAAGTGTCATAAAAATACGCCCTTTTCATCGGTACTGCATTTCTTTGTAGTAACGGTTACGGAACCCTACACTAGGCATTGCCCAACTGCTCTTGCCCGGTTTTCAGCTATAAAAAAACATTTGAAATACAACTTAGAAAAGTTGAAAAACCCCGACATTGTCATTAAAAAGTTCCATATTTCAAAAACGAGTTAACCAATTTTGATGACACTTAGCTAAGAACCATCTCGATAAAGGTACTTACCTTTCGATTAAAAAAAACGGCATCGAAATCATCTTATCCGTTTGGGAGCTATGATGCCACAGACATGTCAAATTTATAACGTATAACACCCCTCTTTTTCGTTGTGGGATAAAAAAGGCAACACCGGTCAAAACATATAGGTACCATGTGCCGTTTCGTGTGTTTGCAAATAAAAGGATTTTCTTTCGCCGAAACTTGGCAACATTTGCGAAGTGAATAATACAGTCGTCCCACTCATTATATATTCCGTGGCCACTGCAACACGATCCGGCCCACTTCTAGCTAATGCTAGCGATGGGGTGCCATTTAAAAAAACACACGAAATTTGTAGTCTCCCGACGGGGAGTCAGGTTAAAAAAAAGATAGCAAAGTTTAATGAAAATAACTTTATACTAATAAAAATAAATATATAAAAATAACAACAAAAATTGGCGCTGTTTGTGATCCGATGCCGGTAGAAGCGAATTACATCTTTGTTGACCGTTTCAGCTTAGACATACCTACTTATAAGCTTTCGTATGTCTGCCCGGCTGTTAAAACCATATAGGTTAAAACCATATATATAAACAACCAGAATAAAATCATTTTACATTTTCACGTATCAAACTTCTGAAAATACTGATAAGAACCGATGCCTCACTTATTACTACAATTAAAATGATTCTTAATTTAACAAAATCCAATAAAAGGAGGCTGTTTGATCACTGAACATTATGACGCCATAGTTCTTAATTCAATACAAACTTCATGCTAACGGATCGTTTCGAACAAATAAAATTTCGAGTAAAACATTGCTGATTTGACTAAGAGGAAACATCCCTATTATAGAGATTTGCTCACAAAATATCACGAGAATCGATTGAGATATGCAACCTGTAGAGCTAGAACATTCTGGCATCCGGACATAGGTACGAAATATTTGTTTGTCCAAGTTGAAAGGGAGACGCTTCGCCTCTCCGGTGAAATTAGGGAAAAGTTACACCCCTTTAAAAAGCTATTTCTTTGAAGCCAACTTCCATAAGATTAGCGTCGTAACTTGCTGATTTTAGGCACTCGAGCGCCGATCTATGCTGTGCTCAGAATACCGAACAAACCAGAAGCTGCGTTCAGTCATATGATTATGATGCACCCATTCACGGGACAACAGTGTCCCGGACCTTTGGGAGGCGTGCGCGGAGCCGAAGCCAACGCGTAGAGGCCCTTTTGACAATTTAATGAAGAGTGAGGGATAGTCAGAGTGAGTCAGAGACAGCACCCGCCAGGTGTAGAGGCTATTGTAAATCGATGGGACCTAAAGTGTAATGGACTATTGCTAGGTAAATCATGGGCTAACCACTGGGCTATTGATTGAGACCGCCGGACGTCTACCGAATTAAAGTGTCTCAATGATATTGGGTAGACGGTGACTCGCCTTCCACTAGACGGGCCTCCGTATGAGCGATATATTAAATGACCTAGGAGCAACGCCGGTGCGGAGGGCTAAGGGTAGAGAGGTGTCACTGGACTTTAAACGTATAGCCAACTCGCCACTTACGTTTCCACATCTACCCTCGAGCGTATAGCTCTCGCGACTCCACTCTGGCTGGCCGATTAAGGCAAGTCAGAGGTGGAGGTTCTGTCCCTCGTCAGTGCTCACTCCTCCCGGTCAACAAAGGCAAGGGGGAGATGAGGGACAGGGGTTTCCCCGGGAGCACTCGGGTACGTGGGGTCACTACTCCCCAACAGCTCGCCACAAGCTGCCCTGCGTTATGATTATTATTATACTCGTAGTATGCGCACGTCGCACTCTGTTTCTGAAAACAATAATGGTGGCTTCAGTTTTACGCGTTCGCGGGTTCAGAGGGTCGAGCACGACTTTTCGAATTCTACGTAACGTTACGGTTAACGTATCGAGATCGAGAAAACTCATGCAAAATTTTAGTTCCAAATACGCTCACGGGCGGGCGCTGTTCCGAACGTCATACAAACTCGATAACGTTTACTATTCGTTTTTACGTGACGCAGCTTTCGAAGTAAAATAAATCGAATAGTAAACGTTGTCGAGTTTGTATGACGGTTGGAACAGCGTCGCCCGTGAGGGGTATTTGGAACTAAAATTTAGTATGAGGTTACTTTATCTCGATACGATAACGTAACGTTACGCAATATTCGAAAAGTCGTACTCGACTCTCTGGTTTATTCTGTACTCTGAGTGCAGATGTAAATTTGAAGAGTCCTGTCCGACTTAGGGGTTTTGCTTAGACTTAAAAAATGCCTAGAGTAGGGGTGTAAGTCGGGTGTCTATAATGCAATTGAAGATCCGACTACTTAGGTACAGTCAAGGAATTAAATTTCCAACCCACCTAAGGTTTAATATCGTATAGCAAACTGTCACCATAAGAGCTAGATAGAACACGACGTCGCTTTGACATGTCGCGTTTACGTTGACATTTTCGACCTTAATGCATTGCGAATGTTTAACAACATTTCAACGAAATGGGTAGGGAATTAAATTCCTTGACTGTACCATATTTTTAACCCCCGACGAAAAAGAGGGGTGTTATAAGTTTAACCTGTGTATCTGTCTGTGGCATCGTAGCTCGTAAATGGATGGACGGATTTGGACGCAGCTTTTTTTAACCGAAAGGTAGTTTAATATTACTACGCGTCGGTAATCACGTAGTTTCTCGTAAAAAGCCGTGGCTAGTGGCTTGACCTGGCCTCTCAAGCAGAGGGTCGTGGGCTCGAGCCCCGGGTCGCAACTCTGACTTATCGAAAGTTATATGCGAAATGCGAAATTACATGAAGGGTATACGGAAAGAACATGGCTCGTCACTTTATTTTAAACCAGATTTTAATCTCACAATGTAGAATGTAGAGAACTCAGTAGACTATAAGTTACTACTCAGTTACAGATACAATTATTTATATAACTTTCCTTCTTTAAGCCCCGACGAAAAAGAGGGTGTTATAAGTTTGACCTGTGTATCTGTGTATCTGTGTCTGTGTATCTGTCTGTGGCATTATAGCTCCCAAACGGGTGGACCGATTTCCATATGGTTTTTTAATCGAAATGGTTCTCATCTAAGTTTCATTAAAATCCGTTAACCCGTTTTTGAAATATTGAACTTTGAAATGACAATGTCGGGGGTTTTCAACTTTTCTAAGTTGTGATAATTTAATATGTTATAAGCACCTACAGTATCTTCTTGTCCCGATTTCTGAGTACCTACCAGGTACATTATAAGACTCCTTAAATATTCAACAATCGATTCGTCGTTGCCGACAAAGCGGTTTGGGATCTCGTTGACATTTTCATGATCAATGCACTTAGAGATATCGGTGTCTTTAAATGGTATTTTAACGGGCAGAATGTCAGTTACACTTTTAATGAAAGGCCGAAATATTTTGCGGGTGGTAGGACCTTGTGCGAGGTCCGTCCGGATCGCTACCACCATCTTACCTGATGATAAGTGATCACCACTGCCCATAAACACCCGAAACCCCGGGGAGCTTGCAGATACATTACCAACCTAGAGAGCTAAGATGAAATGCCTCTTGTGCCCGTAATTACACCGGCTGTCTTACTCTCTACACCGGAACACAACAGTGCGTGCAATCTCTGCTGCTTAGCGCCAGGATTAGCAAGTAAGATGGTGGTAGCGATCCGGACGGACCACGCAAAAGGTCCTACCCCGCAACACACTTTTCTTCGCACCTCACTTTCGTCTAGTCCGAAAAATATAAGTTTCAAAACATACGTATCTATATACACTGTTGTACAGTGTGCACGGAGCCTTGGTCATGCCAAGTGGGCCTGTTCCGCGCGATAGTGTGTACACAGCGTAACAAAGATGGCTGTCTCATTATGTATGGCCACGCCGTAGTGCCGTTACTCTAACTAAGATCTTACTAATTATAATTAGTAGTAAAACTGGGGACAGGTCTTCATAAAAGGTAACCTAACCAAACCAACTTAGGAAAAAGTTCGATATCTGAAAAACGTCTATCGACTTCGATGAAACTTAGCTGAGAAACATCTCGATTAAACTAGCTTCTGAATAAAAACAGCCCCGTTCAAATCAGTTCATGCGTTTGGGATCTATAATTATGTCACACAGATGGACACAGGTGAAACTTAACACCACTCTTTTTTGCGTCGGAGGTTAAAATAACACGGAAAGTTTTTTTCTTAAGCGTTAAACAATCTATAAGCTTACAAGCTTTTTTGCCGAGTTTACTTTTTCAAATTCAATCACGGAACAACCACTCTCTGGACATCAAATGTTTCCGAAACACATATGCATATTTGCACCTATAAATCTCTCTAGCCTCGAATCGCGGCTCACTTTCGGCCAGATGGCAAACGAGATGACAAGCTATGAACCAATCACGACGCACTCCCCCGGCCCGCTCACCGCGGTTTTTTTCGTAATGACTTTGCAAGTAAATTATAGAAGATGCGGTGTCCAGAGGGTGGTTGGTCCGTGAATTCAATTCAATTCAAATGAAAAATGTTATTCAACAAACACAGGCAGTTGAATGCTCTTTTACACGTCATTGTCTTGAGTCTACCAGCGCTTTCGGAAAGACCATGATTGAAAAGAAGAATACGCCGCAAGAAATTCCCACGGGATAGAGAGTTCTGCCACGGGAGCGAAGCTGCTTGCGAAAGTCAGTTAGAAAACAAAGAAAAAATAATACAGTATTTTAGAAACAAGTTTTGTTGACTATGTACTTATAATTACCACCCAACTTGCATCATCATCATCATCATGTCAGCCGAAAGACGTCCACTGCTGGCCGGCGGCCAGCCGCGGAGAGCCGCGCGGGACTCTCCACTCAGACCGGTCTTGTGGTTTCCGCATCCACCGCGGTCCCGCGATCTTTACCAGGTCGTCGCTCAATCTTGTTGGAGGCCTACCGACAGCTCGTCTCCCGATCCGTGGACCAAGCGTATCCACATTAAAGTTCAAGTCAATTGGACCACTGGAATTGGATCACATTTTAGCCGTTCGATTTGGGAATTGAGTGTGGACGAAATGGGATTGTTGACGAGCTAGGAAGCTGACAAATTGGGAATGTGTAATTGTGTACTAAGTGAACCTAATCGCTTCTACGCACACCTGTGCCGTCCCGCAGACAGCGATGTGATGTGAATACCCTTGTGTATTGTAAGTTCATCATCATCATCAAACTTAAGAGTTACACTCTTGTCGGTGGAGTTTCTTCCAATCATCTCTCCTATGAGCCAGTTCCTTGACCTCCTGATACGACACGACACCGGCCTTCTCCTTTATCTGGTCCATGTAACTTAAGTAAGTTGTATGTAAGTAAGTTCATACATACATACATACAGTCACGCCTGTTTCCCGGAGGGGTAGGCAGAGACCACGGACTTCCACTTGCTACGATCCTGACATACAACCTTTGCTTCCCTTAATCTCATAACATTCTTCATACATGCTCTTCGATTTCGGGTACTCCTGACCTGTCCTTTTTCCAAAATATCACCGATTTGATCGGAGTACGTTCGCCGAGGTCTTCCCTTTTCCACTTTTCCATCCACTCTCCCTTCATACACCCTTTTCGTAAATCTGCTTTCACTCATTCTCTCTACATGCCCAAACCATCTTAACATACCCTTCTCAATTTTCGTCACTACATCTTCATTCACACCGCACTTCTCTCTTATCGCATTATTCGTCACTCTATCTCTCAAAGTCACACCACACATACTTCTCAACGCTCTCATTTCCACTGCATTCACTCTACTTTGGTGTTTCTTTTGCCACACCCAACTTTCACTACCATACATAAGTGTCGGTACTAACACTCCTCTATGTACTGCCAGCCGTGCTTTTCGTGACACTTTGCGGCTACTCATAAAGGCGTGGAGTGCCCCGTTCACTCGATTTCCAGCATTCACTCTCCTTTCAATATCTTCCTCATACTTACCGTTCCTAGTAAACAAAGTCCCCAGATACACAAAATCTTTCACTTGTTCCAACCTAACTCCTTCGACCTTGATTTGACAATGTGACATACTCTCATCCCTTTCAAATACCATCACTTTGGTCTTACTTACATTCATTTTCATTCCTTTCCTCTCAAAAGATCCGTGCATAATAGTTACCATCTCCTGCAACCCCTCAGCCGTCGACGCAAGTAAAACCTGGTCATTGGCGTAGAGAAGACATTTGACGACTAACCCAAGTAAGTTCATAGGTGACTTGAAAAGTTCAATGTCCAATTTGCCACCGTATTCGCTGTACAAAGGGGATATTTCACAGTCATTTAGATAAGGTTCCATTGTGCTACGGCATGTACGTCCCCCGGGTACTGTTCCTAAACATGTTAGCGGCTATAAATTATGGGTATTGCTTGTCGAAGTGTTGACGCATTTTTACACAATAGTTACTAGTTGAAAACCTATTAAAAGTAAAAAACTAGCTTTCGATTAAAAGAAAACTGCAACGAAATCGGTCTATCTGTTTGGGAGCTATGATGCCACAGACAGATACACAGATACACAGGTCAAACTTGTATCACCCCTCTCGTAAGGGGTTAAAAATCAGAATACAGGTATAAATCTAATTTATTTCTGGAAAATTAAGGACAATGATAACAAGTTTGTCATCTTAACTTCCTTACTGTCCTAACTAATATTATAAATGCGAAAGTAACTCTGCCTCTCTGACTATCTGTTTGTTACCTCTTCACGGGAAAACCGCTACACCAATCTAGATGTAATTTGGTAAGAAGATAGTTTGAGTATTGAGGAATGACAGGCTACTTTTTATTCGGGAAAATTTTATAGTTCCCGCGGGATAGCGATAACCGAAATCTACGCGGACGCTGTCGCAGGCAACAGCTGTAACTATAAAGGAAAACTAGGTGATCAGCATTTGTGATATTTTACGGCAAGTCCCCCCTCCTTGTGATATTTCCTGATCCCCCCCCCCCCTTTCGAGCCTGAGGCGTCTACAGGCGTCGTTGCAATATGATTGACTTTGATGTGCAGATGTTCAGTATTTTTAGAGCAAGATATCGTTTCTGGTTTAGCGAGTGCCCAATAAATCTTGTATTTATACCGAATCGTTAATATATGGGGGTCGACGACCCTGCAACTGCATTTAGCTGCCCAAACTTGGCAGAGAGAGCAGACTTTGTAGTTAGTATTGAGACGAGCGGGTGTAATCTGGGTATTGGGGAGTATGAAATTTTAACGTGTTGGGGCGTACATTTATTAGCATTGCGATGAGTTATAATAACCTGTTCTAAGCTCATCACTCCCGAATGTATTCCCAAGGAACCCCATTGCAATTATAGACGTGAGCATAAAGCGTATATGGACGGGCCCTTTGGTACCCCGTTTTTGTTGCCAATTTTTAGGGTGCCGTACCTCAAAAGGAAAAAAACGGAACCCTCATAGGATCACTTTGTTCTCTGTCAACCTGTCTCTCAAGACAATTTTTCTCTGAAGCGCGTGGAGGTAGCATGCTAAAATTTATAACAAATACTCAAGCCTGCGGTCCCTTGAAGCTGTGAAAAAATCAACTTTCTAAGTCAACGCAATCAAAAGATACAGTCATTAAAATTTGATATGAAGATAGCTTTTAGCACAGCCATTGAGAAAATTCTCAAAATCTTAGATTTTTATGTCTGTCTGTAGATTTCACAAACCAATATAAGATGAGCCCATATTGTGTACATTTTGCTTAGGAGCAGGGCTCTGCGAACACTAGACCTCTTGAAACACAGGGGAATAGCGTTAAAAAATTTCTACGGAACCCTCGTGCGCGAGTCCGACTCGCACTAGTCCGGTTTTTTTTAATCGAAAACTATCTAGTTTAATCGAGATGGTTCTTATCTAAGTTTTATTAAAATCGGTTCATAAGTCACAACGCCGCGTTTCGCCAACCGTGCGTAGTGGTTTCTCTCGGCGCAATAAAGCAACTTCTGGGAACGAACCCGCACCAGCGGTCGCCGCTCGATCCGTTTAATCATGGCATTAAACGTTAACTCGATAGTAAACTGGGATCCGGTGCAAGGTAAAAATACGACGAAACCGGACCGGACCAATCTTATTTGCTAATTAAATAAATAAAATAATAAATAAGTAAGTATCATGTCACAATTAATACCAATTGACCTAGGTCAACTTGACCTTAACTAGGCAAAGCCTGTACTATGGGTCTTAGACAACGGTTAAATATACTTATATATTTTTTTTTACTATAAACTGACCAGTGATTGACCCCTATCTCACTTGATGGAAGGTGCAGATGAGGCCTAAGGTGTAACTCACTGGTTCAGTAACAGCCTATTCACTCTAGCCTTGAAGAGCCCTAGATTGTATCCGTCCGGAAATGTAGACGATGGGAGCGAATTCCATTCCTTAGCAGTTCGCATTAGGAATAGATAAATACATACTTAAATACATATTAAACATACAAGACCCGAGAACAAACTTTCGTATTCACCTCACAAACATCTGCCCAGACCGGGGATCGAAACCGGGACCTCAAGCTTCAATAGTCAGGGTCTCTAACCATTAGGCTATCCGGTCGTCGAACTTAATTAAAATCATCAGACAGAGGCCCTATTGCGTAACTGTTTTGAAACTTGTCATCGGATTGAAATGTCAGTTTTTGTACGACTCTGACAGCTAGCTGTTTCCGATGCCAGTTGTCAGCCCGTACAAAATGAACACGATGCTGATTGCGAGCAAGTCAGACAATATAAGCATGCAGTTGCTCGATTTTTGAATCTCACTTGGTGACTAAATTCTCACCCATGACACTGATATCACTATTTGCCAAAAGCCTTATATTTGAATGTCATACCCGTCTACTAACATGCAGCTAATTTGCGTTTCTATCATAGACAAGCGAGTCAACAGTAGATTGAGGTTAGCTGTCACTGCCAGTGGTCAAGAAGTCACTCAGTGATCTCGTTTACGAGTTGATGGGGGCATTCGTATTTGATCATAGGCATGAGAATTTTAGTCACCGGTGAGATTCAAAAATACGAACTTTTTCGAAATCAGTGAATTTAGTCACAGGGTGAGATTCAAAACGTGACCCTCTGGTATGTTTATCGCCGAATAACAACCGAAGCAAGTTTGCCAACCTAGCGCACCCGCTAGACCTAGACAGCTAACAAACAGACCAGACTCTTTCAATATTTCCGTTTTCTAAAGGCGGCATTATTCCTTTTAAATATGACAAAAGGAGGTGAGCGGAGTTTTGTGCAGCTGAGCGTGAATCGATAAAGCTAAACCTGTTGCACGACGCATTGCACATTGCTGTTCACTGGGGCAAGAATCGAGCATGGATAAAAAAAAAATCCCGACCAAGAGCGTGTCGGACACACCCAGAAGGCTAGCACGACTGGCCGCGACTTAGTTCGCCGCGCGAGATTACATTACCCGTCCCGTTGCATTCTGAGTGGCAAAAGGATGGGCAATTGTTCTCGCGCGAGATTGAAGTCGCACAAGTGCTAGAGCTACAGGATAGCGTTCTTCAGCCATTACGAAAAATAAATAAATAGCATGGGACAATTGAAACCAATTGACCTAGTCCCAAACTAGGCAAAGCCTGTACTATGGGTACCTACCAGTGAACGAATAAACGTACTTATACAGATAAATACAAGCGTTCCTAGGCGGCGGTAATTGTCTAACATCAGGTGAGCCGCATGCTTGTTTGCCACCGACGTGATATAAAAAAAAAATGCATACTTATATAAGTATATATTAAACATCTAAGACCCGAGAACAAGCATTCGTATTCATCATACAAACGTCTGCCCCGACCGGGATTTGAACCCGGGACCTCAAGCTTCACAGTCAGGGTCTCTAACCACTAGGCTATCCGCTCGTCAAATTACGAAAAAGTCATTGCATACATTTATAACCAGTCTGGTGTAGCCGAGCCCTACTCCTAAGCAAACTAGTGTGTCGGTTACTGACATAGACAAACATAATAAGTTGATCAACTATTACCCGCAATCCTGTAAAGCTTACTCATATCTGATAGTTTTACTTTTTTACTCCCGACGAAAAAGAGGTGTGTTATATGTTTGACCTGTGTATCTGTGTATCTGTCCGTGGCATCATAGCTCCCAAACGGATGGACCTGTTTAGATGAGGAGGAAAAGCTAGTTTAATCGGGATGATTTTAGCTAAGTTTTATTAAAATCGGCTACCCTTTTTTTAAATATTGAGCTCCGAAATGCCAATGTGGGGGGTTTTTCAACTTTTCTAAGTTCTTTAGGTTATAAATTCACTGTTATGAACTACTGTCTAGTAAGTCGCACCGGCTATCCGCTTATGCCGTGGCCTGTCCTCGGCAACCCGCTTCCAGCGGGGCGTGCTTTTCCCAAGGCCCTACACTCAAATATACACTTAAAATGTTTATGGCAAAGTATTATACATTACAATTGACGTCTACGGCCAGTTGGCATCAGGATTCCTGCCAAAACATGCACAGTAAATAAATCAGTGGAAATGACAGTTTACTGTATTACATGTTAACTGGAATAGTTGTCACAGTTGCAGGCAAACACCAGTTGAGCTGCCAACAACGCACCGAGCACACTCGATTTTTGAATCTCACTTGGTGACTAAATTCTCACCCATGACATTGATACCACTATTTGACAAAAGCCTTATTTTTGAATGTCATACACGTCTGCTAACATGCAGCTAATTTGCATTTATGTCATAGACAAGCATGTCAACATAGTAGATTGAGGTTAGCTATCACTGCCAGTGGTCAAGAAGTCACTCAGTGATCTCGTTTACGAGTGGGTGAGGGCTTTAGTGTTTGATATCATAGGCATGAGAATTTTAGTCACCGGTGAGATTCAAAAATTAGAACGTGTTAGAAGTCAGTGAATTTAGTCACCGGGTGAGATTCAAAATTTTTTAAAAAGATTTCAATATTCTTCCGTCATTTTCATTTCAAAATGTATTATCGGAGACCCAAGCACGAATATTCGAATCCTGCGTAACGTAATCGAGTAGTAACTTTATCAAGATTTTTGTATGAAGTTTGAGCGTATTTGGAAGTAAAATTTAGTATGAGGTTTCGCGATTTCGATGCGATAACGTTATTTTAAGCAGGATTCGAATATTCGTTTCACCGTCTTCTGAAAAAGGCTTTAACGGATAAAGATTAGAATTCGGACTTACATCGATTAGAGATAACGAATACGGGATATTGACCGCTATTACCTTATAGGTTTAATGAGCTCCCGATATTTCGATGCAGTTACATGCATCATGATCACGGGCGGTCAACATCCCGTTTTCATTATGTGTAATGCAATTAACCGCGAGTCATTTAAAACTGTTATTAAGTACATCTTTAAACATGAAACTCCCCCCGAGTATCAATCATAATTAAATAAAAACGGATCACTCACGTATATGAGTTGCATTTAGCCCGACATGTTTCGGACTAATTCGTAGTCCTTCCTCTGGGAGCGCACGACCGACGACGTAACATGTCTGGCTAAACTCGACTTATGTACGTGAATCATCCGTTTTTATTTCATTATGTTATTAAATCGATTGCTAATGATTACAAATCGATTTTTACCAAAAATTAATCGATTTTTCCGCAATTGATTGGTCCCATCCCTAGTACAGATGCGTTCGTGAACACTTAACCTGGTTTCTAAATGCGGAATAAACTTTACGAGCTCCTGATAGAGTCGAGAACTCTATCGCGATCGCAAAGGACTGCCGCAGACGAGATTATTCTTAGTTGCATAAATCTCCATACGAAATATTTCATTCCATGCCTTGAAATATGTCAAGCCAAGCCAACATACAATATCTCTAGTCTTACCAGTTACTTTTTTCCAATGTTTTTACATTTATTTTCTTAACAAAAGCAATTTACAATGACATTAAGTCCAAGCTAAAACTATAATGAAATAAAAACGCGTCACTCACGTATATAAGACGAGTTTAGCCCGATATGTTAAAACTGTAAAACTAAAACTTAAAACTAAATGAAATCTAAATAATTTTTAAAATATTTTAAGACAATTGATCCTAATTAACCTACAGCCTTATTGTCTAACTAGCTCGGAACCACAATCGCGTTCATTTTGCATGGGCTGACAATTGGTATCGGAAACAGCTAGCTGTCACATTCGTACAAAAACTGACATTTCAATCCGATGACGAAGTGTGAAGTGTGCGTAAAATGGTTACGCAATGCCCTGCTAGACCCAAATTAAGTAGAGCCTGTGTTATAGGTACTGGACAACGGATAATAACAATAAGTAAAACAATTATGTAGATAAATACACATTTAAATAAAATGTTAAACATCCAGCATGCTTATTGCATAATTAGTAATGTTATTAGTTTTAAGTGTTTTAGTTTTAAAGAATTATTCTCTGACACCTGAAATAAAATATTTTTCTTCCTTTCTTTCTTTATTGTCCGACTTGTATTTTAGTGTTTTTCAGTGATCAGGTTTGATAATTTGGTATTTTAATGTCATTTTTTTATTTCGCCGATACCGTTTTTGGATTTATTTCCAAAAAACAATATACTTATACGATATTACGTCATCAGCACGCCGAAAATGAAGCGCAGAAAATGCTACCAATTGTAGCCTCTTTGGCCTCAGCCGCACTCGACTATGGTCCCATGCGCGCAAATTTCAAAATGTTCGGAACATGTTTTTCGATTGTCTTGTGAGCACATGACGTATCGTTACTTATGTATTATCATTGCTTATAATAATAAATAAATAATAAATACCACGGGACAATTTGACACCAATTGACCTAGTCCCAAACTAGGCAAAGCCTGTACTATGGGTACTAGACAACGGATAAACATACTTATATCGATAAATAGATACTTATATACATATTAAACATCCAAGACCCGAGAACAAACATTCATATTCATCATACTAACATCTGCCCCGACCGGGATTTGAACCCGGGACCTCAAGCTTCATAGTCAGGGTCTCTAACCACTAGGCTATCCGGTCGGTATAAATATGGAAGTTATCACTTGCTTATAACTGACCATATTATAACTGGCCACTTTGCCAGTATATGTCTAAAAAAACTAAATACCTAGTGATCATTATGTAATGAAATTAAAATTTATAGATACAGAATTGTCACTATTAATACTCGGTATCGGCAACAATGGTCAGTTAGTGGCAAGTTTCCCTAAGTATTAATAACTTAACTGCTCAAAGATGTCAAGAGATCAAAATCGTATTAGAGTCCGCACATAATTGAACCCTAGACAATTTTGAGCAGTATGTATTGTTCCTCTTACAAGTTTTACCTAACCCTTACTAACATCGGCCTGGGTCAGATATTTACTAGGGAATTAACGGATTAACTTGACAAATATGTATCGTCTCACGTAATGTTGCCACCAAGTTAGTGGGGTTGATTTTTGAATCTCACTTGGTGACTAAATTCTCACCCATGACATTGATATCACTATCTCCCAAAAGCCTTATTTTTTAATGTCATACCCGTCTACTAACATGCAGCTAATTTGCGTTTCTGTCGTAGACAAGCGAGTCAACAGTAGATTGAGGTTAGCTGTCACGGTCAGTGGTTTACGAGTGGGTGGATTCGTCTTTGATATTACTAGGACAATTTCAATATTTGCATGATTAGCAATGATCACCAATTTTTTTTTATTAGCTTATTAAAGTATCCCACTGCTGAGCAAAGGCCAAAATTGAAAATGTAATATTTTTCATGCTTTAAAGCAGATATTGATGCACTTATTATGTAAATTGTAACACCTAAGTACACTTTGTAAGCCGTATCTAGCAAATAAACCAATTCATTTCATTTCATTTCATCATCGGCATGAGAATTTTAAATACGAAATTTTTCGAAAGCAGTGAATTTAGTCATCGGGTGAGTTTCAAAAATCGACTCCAGTGTCCAACCCAGGTCGACACAATCTCCATTTGTACCTAGTTTCTTAGTTTATAGACTCCAGCCCGTCGACGCACCATTCAACTAACAGCATCAGGATAGCGGTTTCGCAGAAACAAAAGTCTTGTAACATAGATCACCAACTCTGTTCAAGGAATTTGTCGATACGAAGTCGCTGTCCAGTCACATTAACCCGCTCCGATCACCACCACCGCAACAGACTCCAGATAACTCCATGAAGCTCCGAGTGAGTCAAAACCTAGTGTAATCAAAAAGCACAAAATGTCTCTATTGCGTTTGCGTTAGTGTCAATTAGTATGTGAATTGTTAAACGCGAACGCGATCGAGACGTATTTCTTGGCCTGGTCGGCGATTACACAAGGCGCTCTGTCAAGATCGCACCGTGTCCGTCTCGTGGTGCGTTTCACTGACGTGAAGGTGGGCGGCATAATGAAACGAGATTTGATCCAATCCCATTGCTCCGTCTGCTCGATTTGGGACCCTGTGAATGGTCATATTACGTTCCATTTTTCATTACCCCAACCGGCTTCCCATCAGTGAACCGCGCCTATGTGCAACTTCGCTCGCAGGCTACTGTCGCTTTGCAGTACTGACAACCGCTTTGACACTTCAACGCTGATGAATGCAAAAGTATGTATCGTATTAATCCACCACAACTATAATACCAGAGGGTGACCAAATTCAGTGATTTCTAAAAAGATCGTATTTTTGAATCTCACCGGTGACTAAAATTCTCATGCCCATGATATCAAACACGAGTGCCCTCACTCACTCGTAAACGAGATCACTGAGCGACTTCTTGACCACTGGCAGTGACAGCTAACCTCAATCCATTATGTTGACTCGCAAATTAGCTGCATGTTAGTAGACGGGTATGACATTAAAAAATAAGGCTTTTGGCGAATAGTGATATCGATGTCATGGGTGAGAATTTAGTCACCAAGTGAAATTCAAAAATCGATCCCCTGTCCAGCCTAAATTTAAGAAAATGTTTAACTGGTTGAAAAGGCATATTATTACTTAAGAAATGTATAATCATGTTGAATGTAGATATAGCTACCCTACCTAATAAGATTAATAACGAAACTTGCATGCCGTAATTATTGGCTACTTCTATGCCTCATGGCATAACATGGTGGTACTATATGAAACCTTTTGTAATTTATCATGAGATTTTCGGTGGAGGAAAACATCGTGAGGAAACCTGCACACTCCTGCGAAGCAATTCATTGGTGTGTGTGAAGTTCCAAATCCGCACTGGGCCCGCGTGGGAACTACAGCCCAAGCCCTCTCATTCTGAGGAGGCCTGTGCCCAGCAGTGGGACGTAAATAGGCTGATGGTGATGATGATGAAGATCTGTGTATACGAACCTATGTTTTTTGACAAATATATTTTGATTTGATCTTGAACAATTTGCATACGTATTTTTCTGTGGTTACGTTTTCACTTTGCACTGTGCTGTCATTATACTGAAGCGAAATATTTGTTTGTCTTTAGTATTTTAGAGATTGATGTCATGGGTGAGAATTTAGTCACCAAATAAGATTCAAAAATCGGTTCCCAGTATTTCAAGATCAAATTTACCATTACACACATCCACAGTTAAACAGGATGCTTATCATGGGTTTGATAACATTTTTTAACTAACGCCAACGTGAAGGTGTAGAAATGTCAAAAATTTATATTGTATATTCATTTTCAAGAATTCATTAGGTCCTGCGGGTCGAGTACGACTTTACGAATGCTGCGTCACGTAAAATCGAATAGTAAACGTTGTCGAGTTTGTATGACGTTTGGAACAGCGCCCGCCCGTGAGCGTATTTGGAAATAAAATTTAGTATGAGGTTTCTCGATCCTGATACGATAACCGTTACGTTACGTAGAATTCTAAAAGTCGTGCTCGACCCTCTGAACCCACGAACGCGTAAAACTGAAGCCACCATTATTGTTTTCAGAAACAGAGTGCGACGTGCGCATACTACGAGTATAATAATAATCATAACGCAGGGCAGCTTGGGCCGAGCTGTTGGGGAGTAGTGACCCCACGTACCCGAGTGCTCCCGGGGAAGCCCCTGTCCCTCATCACCCCCTTGCCTTTGTTGACCGGGAGGAGTGGGCACTGACGAGGGACAGAACCTCCACCTCTGACTTGCCTTAATCGGCCAGCCAGAGTGGAGTCGCGAGAGCTATACGCTCGAGGGTAGATGTGGAAACGTAAGTGGCGAGTTGGCTATACGTTACATTCGTAAAGTCATGCTCGGCCTGCTATAATTTAATTGAATTTGTAATTATGGGCTGACAATTGGTATTGTCATTATATTATTATTGCTATTATATTATTATGAGTAAAGATACGTCATGTTCTCACAAAACCATCTAAGAACATGTTCCGAACATGTTGACATTTGCGCGCAAGTTCGGACCTTATTCGAGAGCGACTGAGGCCAAACAGGCTACAATTGTAGCCTTTTCTGCGCTTCATTTTCGGCGTGCTGATGACATATCTACCTCTTTTTAGGGTTTCGTACCCCAAAAGGAAAAAACGGAGCCCTTATAGGATCACTTTGTTGTTCGTCTGTCTGTCCGTCTGTCTGTCTCTCAAGACTCTATTTCTTTGGAACGCATGGAGGTAGCATGCTGAAATTAATATCAAATACTCAAGCCTGCGGGGAGCTCAAGCTATTTCCATACAAATTGCCGTACCCCGAAAAGCTAAAGGGTATTTCCAGTTGTCAACCACTCAGAAAATTCTCAATATCTTAATTTTTTATGTCTGTCTGTAGACTTCGCAGACCAATATAAGATGACCCCACACTGCATATATTTTGCTTAGGAGCAGGGCTCTGCTAACACTGGACAACTTAAAACACTGGGGAAAAGCGTTATTTGTGTAATATCATTAGAACAAAAACTGACGCAATTACGGTGCGGGTTATGTATGTATGTATGTATATCTCTTTATTGCACATAAAACAAAAAAAATACAGATAACAGAACAAAAGCAAATGTACAAAGGCGAACTTATCCCTTAAAGGGATCTCTACCAGTTAACCTTCGGGCGATTGACAGGACAACAGAAAAAAGAGTAGACATACAAATAAAAGTAAGAGGATCCGGAACCGGTTATTTTTCTATTAAAAAAAAAAGAATCTGAGTAATGCGAAGAAATTTTGTCCAAGCTGAAACTTAGCTTCGCTCACTTCGTTCGGTCAATAGTCGCGTCGTGCGTCAGTCGGTCAGCGTGCGGGCCCTCTTATGGCGGATTGGTCTGTTTAGCCGGTCGTAAAAGCAATTTATGGTGATAAATATGATTGCGGTTTTCATCGCAACGGTAAACTTACTGGCAGAAGCCAATGGTGTTTTATGTAAAGATACGTCATATGCTCACAAGACAATAGAAACATGTTCCGAACGGAGTGACGGCACTCACACATGCACATTATATTTCACTACATTGCTAAATGGTGTAAAAGAGATGGCGTGAAAACAGACCCAGAGGCTCCTCCCCTGAGCCAGACGCTGCAATGGCTGCTTTTTAGAGCCAGTCTGTACATTATTTAAACTATAAAAACAAAATATATGTATAAACACAATAAGTATCTATAACATCTCAACTTGTTTTTCTACGTTTCATTTTTTTTTCGTATTTAATACTTATGATATCTGCATCACAAGCAAGTCAAGTCGCAATTAATATTCTGGTACTCCATCATAAGCATAATTTACTTTGACTTGTGACAATGTATAAAGAATTTAACAGGCTGGGATTTCTACGTTTAACATTATTAAAATACCGTTTTATAATCACCATCATCATCATCGGCCTCTTTACGTCCCACAGCTGGGCATCAGGCCTTTATTTATAATATTTAAAAAAGAAGTGATTTACGTATTCGGTGGGAATTCTGAACGAATTTTTCTTCGAAAAGACGCGTTATCTGTGATAACACTGTAAAATGAAGTTAGACCGATATTTAATAGATGTCGTCACTAAAACGAAGTTGTTTAGTAGAAGTGAGGTGGGGTGAGGAAGGCGCGAAACGTTCAAGGTTATTCTCTCAGGGGAGCCTCTTAACCATTTCAACGCCAAGGACGCTTAAAAGAGTCATGAGCAGGCGTGCCTACGACGCCACCAAGGCTTATAGGCGTCCGGCTGCAGTGCAAATGCGACCTACGAACGTATGCTTAAGGTTTAAGTCCGCGTTGACGTTATGCCAACTTGGCGTGTGGATGACAACTTTTGTATGCGCCGTTGGCGTTCAAAGGGTTAATATGTTATGAACTTTTAACCCTTGCTGCAGGCTATGCTGTTCTACGCGCCCCGCTGGCTCTGGAAGTCATGGGAGGGAGGGAAGATACGAGCCCTGATGATGGATCTGGACGTGGGGGTCTGCACGGAAATAGAGAAGAAGACGAAGAAGAAACTCATCCTGGACTACTTGTGGGAGAACTTGCGGTACCACAACTGGTGGGCGTACCGCTACTACCTGTGCGAGGGTCTCGCCCTTGTCAATGTTATAGGTGAGCCACTTTACTGGGCCATACTCCACCAACTCTCAGTCAGTTCACAATGACAGCTAACACTAATCTACTATGTTGACGTGCTTGTCTATTATCATCACCATTTTTTTTTACGACCCACTGCTGGGCTCAGTCCTCCTCTCAGAATGAGAGGGCTTGGGCGATGGCTCCCACGCGGGCCCAGTGCGGATTGGGAACTTCACACACATCATTGGATTGCTTCGCAAGTGTGTGCAGGTTTCCTCACGATGTTTTCCTTCACCGAAAAGCTCATGAAAAATTATAAATGTAATTCCGCACGTAAGTTCCGAAAAACTCGGAGTTGCGAGCCGGGATTTGAACCCACCACACTGTGCTTGAGAGGCCATAGGTCAAACCACTAGGCTATCACGGCTTTTTGTCTATTATATTTTTTATAAACTCACTGAAACATGAATACACAGAAAAAAAACAGAAAAATGCCGACCCCGGGAATCGAACCCGGATCCTCGACACACCGGGTCGCGTGCTTTCCCCCTACACCACGATTGACATATTTCAATCAATCAATAATGGGTTCGATTCCCGAGGTTGGCATTTTTCTGGTTTTTTCCTGTGTATTCATGTTTCAGTGAGTTTGTAAAAAATATAATTGACATTCACGGGAAAACCGTAAAAATAACAAATTGGGAGTTTTTTTTTTTTAAAGATACTCCTATAGAGATAATGGATGCTTGTCTACGACAGAAACGCAAGTTAGCTGCATGATAGTAGAGGGGTATGACATTCAAAAATAAGGCTTTTGGCAAATAGTGATATTAATGTCACCAAGCGAGATTCAAGAAGCGATCCCACCAACTTGGTGGCAACATTACGTGAATACATATTTGTCAAGTTAATCCCTAGTTAGTATCTAACCCAGGCCCCTATATGACCAACTTTACAATTGTCAGTTCACAAAGACAATTCGAACTACATTTAACGACCGAATAGCCTAGTGGTTAGAGACCCTGACTATGAAGCTTGAGGTCCCGGGTTCAAATCCCGGTCGGGGCAGATGTTTGTATGATGAATATGAATGTTTGTTCTCGGGTCTTGGATGTTTAATATGTATATAAGTATGTATTTATCTATATAAGTATGTTTATCCGTTGTCTAGTACCCATAGTACAGGCTTTGCCTGGTTTGGGACTAGGTCAATTGGTGTCATTTGCCCTATGATATTTATTTATTTATTGATTTCTTTACCAATATGAAGCGCGCTAAAACAGAAGCTCATCAAGTCAGCAGTGGACACCGAATTGTCATTGAAAACTGACAATTGTAAAGTTGGTGAAATAAGGGTCTGGCCCACGTTTCATAAACGTGACAGGTGACAAATGACAACGACAATTCGATATACATCTCCTGCTCAATTAAAACGTGCCAGTAAAGTAAAGTGTTCTGGTTTTGCTGTTTTAATAATTACTTTTTACACTTGTTTCTAAAATGCGGTATTTTTTTTTTTCTCTCTTAATCTTTTAATGACAGAGTGAGGTTTCTTTGTGTAGTTTGTCTGTGGTTGCGTATTGTAAGAGCTAATGTAACTTGTTTTTAGAAAAAATGACTTTGTGCCAAGTTTCTTGCGGCGCATTCTTCTTGGCAATCATGGTCTTTCCGAAAGCGCTGGTAGACTCAAAAAAAAATGACGTGTAAAAGAGCATTCAACTGCCTATTTGCTGAATAAAATTTTGAATTTGAATTTGAATTTGAATTTGATCTACACTTCGAAGTTAATATGGAGTCTGGTAATACAAAAACTTTTCAAGCCAGTAACCTACACCAACCTGTCGTTGTCATTTGTCACCTGTCACGTTTATGAAACGGGGGCCTGGTAGTAGTGAGCAACTGTTACAATATAGAGGGTCCTTAAAACACGAGTGTGGTTTCATGAAACAAAGCGAAGCCGAGTTTCATAGTAAGATCAGACGAGTGTTATAAGATCTAATTATGTAGATGTAGAGTTGCATTAATTACTTTTATCTACACACATATTATAAGTACTCTAAGATGGATGCAGAGGCCGAAGCTGTCAAGAATTTGAGTCATGCCCCCGCCTGCACTCCTTATAATATTCAAGCTACCTTATAATATGATATAAGCTGTATATAGTACTTATAACGAGCCAGTTTCTCTCTTTTTATTGTTTTGCAGTCGGGTTTTTTTTTTCGTAATTACTTTCTAAGTAAATTATAGAAGATGCGGTGTCCAGAGGGCGGTTGCTCCGTGCATTTTTTTTTTATACAACGAGGAAGGCAAGCGAGCAAGTGGGTAACCTGATGGTAAGTGATCACCACTGCCCATAGACACCCGCAACTCCGGAGGGTTTGCAGATGCGTTGCCAACCTAGAGGGCTAAGATGAAATGCCTCTTGTGGCCGTAATTACACCGGGTATATATATAGGTAATGCTCGCCCGTAAACAAACCCGGGCAAGGGGCATCGTGTTTTATGTGTTTTTTTAATTCAATATGTTATGATTTACAATGCGGGTAGTTAAAGATGCGGCCGGCGCACGCCACAGATGGCTCACTGATATTTCAGTTTGGGGACGTCGGGCCGCTAGGCGGGCTGTGGATTACCCTTGAATTATTGAGCTGTTTCATTTCATCGCATTTTCATTTAATCGAAGGCAATTTTATGACTTACTTTCTTAACCTGTTGATTTAAAAAAACCGGAGAAGAGCGTGTCGGACACGCGCAGGATAGGGTTCCTAAGCCATTACGAAAAAGCCCTGGCATAAATACCTAATTTAAAGGTATTTTCATCACACCCATTTGAAACCAGTGTTAGCAGAGCCCCACTCCAAAGCAAACTACGCAGTTTGGGGTCAATTTATATCGGTTACTGACATAGACACACCTTACTCCCAAACCTGTAAAGCCTGCTTATCTCCGATAGTTTTCCTTTTAAATTCACTATATGCACTACTGCTCTGATTTTTTTCACATTTTCAAATATAACAGTTTCTCTAGTAGAGGGGGGGGGGGGGACACACATGACTCCAACAAAATTGAGCATTTCAAAGCTTAATATTTCGCACACGATTAACTCTATCGAAAAATGATTTGTGAGCACCCCCAATATTTTTGAAAGACCTATCCAACGATACCCCAGACTATGGGATGGGCAGGAAATAAAAAAATCATCCCGACTTTATGTGTTGGGGAGGCACCCCAAAAAATTTTTTTTTCATGATTTTCCCCGGCATTTTTTCAGCCTAATTAATATGTATATCTATGCAAAATTACAGCTCTGAGCTATGCCGCGGACAGACAGACAGACGGACATGGCGAAACTATAAGGATTCCTTTTGGCCATTTTGGCTTCGGAACCCTAAAAACAGACTTCGTTCGCTCGGTCAAAGAAGCGATTTTCATAAGTTCACTCCCGCTGGCGGCGTGGCCGCACAGTCCAAGGGTCGCCTCCTCAGCGAATATCGTTGCCGCCCGATATTGCCTGCGCACCGGAAGTGTTGTGGCTGGAATAACAACTACCGTTCACCGCGACGGTCACCGCCCTCTAATTGTTGTCTTAAAAAAAAAATACTTACCATCTTAGAAAAGTTGGAAAACCCCCGATTGTCATTTCAGAGTTCAATATTTCAAAAACGGGTAAACCGAATTTATTGAAACTTAAACTAAGAACCATCTCGATTAAACTAGCTTCCGATTAAAAAATCCGCATCGAAATCGGTCCATTCGCTTGCTAGCTACGATGCCATAGACAGATACACCGTTACACAGATACACAGGTCAAATTAATAACACCACTCTTTTTCGTCTTGGGTTAAAAATAATCCAAAGGCTGTTCCCATCTGACTCCTCGATTTTTAATCACTTTTATCATCTGTCGCTTGTAAATTGTGTTTGTATTCTTTTTTTAGGACAATAAAGTGTTTACTTACTTACTTACTTACTTACTTGTTCCAGGGCAAATGTTTCTGATGAACCGTTTCTTCGACGGGGAATTCATGGCTTTCGGCCTGAACGTGATCGAGTACATGGAATCGGACCAAGAAGACCGCGTGGATCCCATGATATACGTCTTCCCAAGGTAACGGCACAGCTCTGCACTTTCTCAATCATAATAACACATTCTTCAGGCTATCTGTTCATAAATTTCTACGCACAAATCTTATTAGGGGCCGTCCATTAATCACGTGATCTCTTTTTTAAGCATTTTTTTACCCGGTAGTGATTCATGGTAGGGTGTAAGACTACCCCCTCACCCCGCTCCCAACATGTGTATTTCTAGTATCTACAAAAAATCTTGAATTTTTTAGAATAGGTATCTTAAATAAAGGTACAAATATTAATCTTATTTTATTCCGAAATTAAGGACCATGATAAAAATGCCTAGACAGAAAGGTTGCAGGTTGTTTTCGATTGGCATAAAAATAATGAAAAAATAAATACACGTGATATCTTACTACACCCTCCCCCCCCTCCCTCCCCCCTTGTGACATTTCGTGATTTTTATCAAACCCCTCCCCCCCCCTATCAAGCCTCACGTGATTAATGGACGGCCCCTTATCAGTTACATAAAGTTATGCATAGACATTTATGAACTGTTGCTTACCCACTAATTATAACAATACGTATTTAGTAATAGTTATTTTGTAATAGTTATTTTTCCCTAGAAGCTCAGCTAGAAGCATTGCCACCACCTGCCTCTGCATAATAACACATTCTTTAATGCGCTGTGATGTCTGTTCAAAAATGTCTATGTACATACCTTATTGTGAGTTACATAAAGTTCTACATAGATATTTAATGAACGGTTGGTTACCCATCAATTTAACATTTTTAGTAATAGTTATTTTGACTTTTGTAATAGTTATTTTCCCTAGAAGCCCAACTAGAAGCTCTGCTTGACGGCTAACGTACGTAACCTGCTCGCATATTATTAGTTACATAATGTTTTTCATTTATAATTATGAACGGTTGATTACCCACCAATTATAACATAATTAATAATAGTTATTTTGTAATACTTATTTTTCCTAGAAGCCCAGCTAGAAGTAGTGCTTGCCGGCGACTTCCGTAGTCTGCACTACTGCCCGCTCTCGCATATTAACAAGTTCTTCAATACGCTGCTATCTGTTCAAAAATTTCCATGCACAAACCTTATTATCAGTTATATAATGTTTTGCATAGATATTTACGAACGGTTGGTGACCCACCAATTATAACATATTTAGTAATAGTTGTTTTGTTATACTTATTTTTCCTAGAAGCCAAGCTAGAAGTACTGCTTGCCGACAACGTCCGTAGCCTGCCTTACTGTCTGCTCTCGCATATTAACACGTTCTTCAATGCACTGCCATCTGTTCAAAAATCTCCATGCACAAACCTTATTATCAGTTATATAATGTTTTGCATGGATATTTGTGAACGATTGGTTAACTCACCAATTGGCTCCAATTATCATATTTAGTAATGATAATTTTCCCTAGATGCCTAGCTAGAAGTACTGCTTGAAGACTACACCCGTAGCCTGCCACCACTGCCACTCCTCGCATAATACCACTGCTACCTGTTCAAAAATCTGTATGCACAATCCTTATTATCAGTTACATAATATTATGCATAGACATTTATGAACGGTTGGTTACCCACCAATTATAACATATTTAGTAACAGTTATTTTGTAATAGTTATTTTCCCAAGAAGCCCAGCTAGAAGTACTGCTTGCCGACGACGTCCGTAGCCTGCCCCACTGCCTGCTCTCGCATATTAACACGTTCTTCAATGCGCTGCCATCTGTTCAAAAATCTCCATGCACAAACCTTATTATCAGTTACATAATGTTTTGCATAGATATTTATGAACGGTTGGTGACCCACCAATTATGACATATTTAGTAATAGTTATTTTGTAATAACTATTTTCCCTAGAAGCCAAGCTAGAAGCACTGCAGATCCTTCGCATAATAACACGTTCGTCAATACGCTGCTATCCGTTCAAAAATCTCTATGCACAAACCTTATTAACAGTTACATAAAGTTATGCATAGACATTTATGAACGGTTAGTTGAAACCCACCAATTATAACATATTTAGTTATAGTTATTTTCCTTAGAAGCCCAGCTAGAAGTACTGCTTGTGGACGACTTCCGTAGCCTGCCACCACTGCTTCCTCTGCATAATAACAATTCTTCAACGCGCTGCCATTTGTTCAAAAATCTCTACGCACAAACGTTATTACCAGTTACATAAAGTTTTGCATAGACATTTTATGAACGGCTGGTTACCCGCCGGTTGGAACCTTAAAAATATGTATTCAAGTAACCTCACTTTCTTCCATCTACTAACGTCTTCGTGGGGGTAAGTACATTGTTACTAACACGCACGTATCACCTATTTAATTGACTAATACTAGTTAACTCCTAAGTTTTCCTATACATGTGTGTCTGGAGCTACCTGAGGGGCAATCAGTTCACATAATCTCTCTGATAGTTTCCGGTGACGAAATCCAAGACCAACCAGTTCGAGTTTCAAGATCTACAACAAAATATGGTTGAGTATGGGTTGTGCTTTGATTCTGCCAGCACTTCTGGACGGACCATTTCCAAGAACATGCCCCACAATAGGCATGAGTCGGTCAGAACTATTAGGAATTAATTAAATTCTTTCGCACGATCTGAATCGGTCTTCGGTCCTTTAGTTCAGTAGGTAGAGGAGTGGAATGGATGAATGCTTGAGCGGAACGGAGCGAGAGAGTGTAACCGAGCAGGGCAACCCAGCGAGGCCACGGTGCGAGCGAGATAAATAGCACTCATTCAAAGCGTCCCAAGAGCAAGTGCGAGTAAGATAAACAACTATCATTCCGCTTCGTATCCTTCGCAGATCGAAACAGTTCCAACTCATTCACTGAACCACTGAACTAAAGGAACTAAAAGATCGAACTAATTCCATCCACCGATTGAACGAGATCGGAGCGCTCCCTTTAAGGACCGAGCAGGCACAACTCAACACTACAAGAGACTTAGTAGGATTTTTTAAAGTCACAACTGTTTGTAGTGATATGGATCACACACGTATTCGAGTTTAGCCCAATATGGTTCAGACTAACTCGTAGCCCTTCCTCTGTAACCTCAACGTGTGGAACACAGTCGCAGTCGGGATGTGATCGGCTTATTTCACTACGCTCGAGTCTCACTATGCCGTCATGCTTCACACGTTAACAGTCCCCATCAAAATGTTTCAATATCCTCATAAGTCCAAGCAAATTACTTCAATCACAAGTCTGTGCTCCACATATGGCTCACTAAAAATCTACCAGGCCTCTACTTAACCAACTTTACAATTGTCAGTTTTATATGACAATTCGAACTACATTTCTTTCACAATATGAAGCGCTTAAACAAAAGCTCTTCAAGTCAGCAGTTGACACCGAACTGTCATTGACAACTGACAATTGTAAAGTTGGTGAAATAAGGGCAGGGTACGCACTCAGATTAGTACAACATGTTTGTGAATGCTGCTACGCGGACTTGTGAACTTAGTTCGTCGTGACCCTTATATTGAGCACAGACTGTAAAGGTGTTAAAGTCCCAACTGTTTCCTGAACCAATACTGCACAAACGTAACCTAACCAACTTAGAAAAGTCGAAAAACCCCCCGACATTGTCACTTCAAAGTTCAATATTCCAAAAACGGGTGAACCGATTTTAATGAAACTTAGCTAACAACCACCTCGATTAAACTAGCATTCGATTAAAAAAAACTCATCGAAATCGGTCCACCCGTTTGGGAGCGATGATGCCCACAGATACACAGGTTAAACTTATAACACCCCTGTTTTCGTCGGGGGTTAAAAACCAAGTTTCTTCATTGTCTAACATTCCATATTTTGCAGGATGGTGAAATGCACGCTGTTCAACAAGTTTGGGTCCTCCGGCGAGGTGGAGCGTCACGACGCTCTTTGCATCCTGCCCCTGAACGTGGTCAACGAAAAGATATACGTCTTCCTCTGGTTCTGGTTCGTCATTCTCGGAATCCTCACCTTCATCACTCTCCTGTACCGCATCGTCATCATCTTCTCCCCTCGAATGCGAGTCTACATGATGAGGATGAGGTTCCGCCTCGTCCGTCGGGACAACGTCGACACCATCGTACGCCGCAGCAAGATGGGCGACTGGTACCTCCTCTACATCCTGGGGGAAAACCTGGACTCGGTGATCTTCCGGGACATAATGCACGAGTTCGCCAACAAGCTGAACCACAACTATCAGCACCATATCCACGGGGTTCCCGACGCGTGACCACCGATACCCGGTTGGGTATTCCATACCTGACTAACGTCGCTTCAGCGTGACATGGACCCCCCCGTGTAAGACAGTGACTCTATGTAGTTTGTGAAAGTTCATACTTTGATCTCAAGATGCGCCGAAGAGCAGGCTAATGGTGGTTGGGATTTTGGAATTTAGCTCTGACGCGAGTGTGGTGTGCTGGATGGGATTCTTCGCTTGGTTGAGTTTTATGTTCGAGGTCTGCAATATTGCTGCGAGGCACAAAATCACAATGTCACGATTCACCACATTTTTGTTAAACCTAGCATACAACGAAAAAAGGCAGCGCTTCCTCTACGTATGGTAAAACCAATACGTTGACCACGGAGCGTGCCAAGATCCTTGTCAAACCTTTGGGGCAATTTCTCTTTTTTTAATGATGGTCGTCTGGTCCTCACAGGCCGAGGGTCTTTACTCTGTCGTAATGTCACCAAGGTAGGGTGGATAGGGTGTTTTGCTGGGCGTTGATGAGTCGGTCAGTCAGGACATCAACGCCCAGCCCAAAAGAAGGAGGGATTTTGCGAATTTCGCACGGGGTAGGGAGTTCTGCCACAGGAGTGAAGTCGCGGGCGAAATCTAGTGATAGTGTGTTGTTATTTGAGCTTATTAACTGTTCATTAGTAGTAGTAAATTTAATGTGGTTACATAAGACACCGGCACACCATAACTGACGTTTCTAATACTATAGCTTACTCCTAAATTATACTCAGAAGCAGTGAAAACTGGTCTGAATCTACATAATTATGCATAACTTTGTGAAGAATTCGTCTAGTTTTCATCGCTCTTGAAGATAATATCAGCTTTCTGTAACAAGGATTAAACAATAAAATTGACCTACCACATTTGACTCTGTTCCAAACAGTAGAGACTTCCTTCTTATACTTAATTAGCTACCTACTTTTTTATCAGTTGCAACGCTTGAATGAATATAATCAAGATCATCTTCAAGTTATTCGTCAAGTTGCAAACCATTTTGCGACCACTTCTTGGTATCCGATTAAGCTGAAACTTGGGATACTTAATGTAATTCCAATGACAATGCAATAATCTTGTAGTGAAATTATTGTAGTACGGCTAGGATAGTTTCCGCAGGAGGGAACTCTTCAGCGGTTAATGATATCAACTTGAAATTTGTACGAATATGTGAGTTAGATGACAATAGATATAAAATCGGAAAAAAGCTTGTAGCGATCGTACTTTTAATTCAAAATGATTCCATCAGGGAAGTTATTAGTCCAATAAATATTGAAATTGTAAAATGGAAGTCTACTCTACTTCTCGGAACAGGGGTACATTTTGACGGTTTTTTCGGGCAATTTTTTAATCCTTCCTTATTACAGACCACATACCTAACTCTAGCAGTTGTTATATTATAAAATTGCTAAAGTAGCTATAGTTAATTTTGGATAATAAAACTATAGTTTGTTCACTGGCTTGTGGCATACCACAACGCTTGCGGCATCGACTTAGCTCCCGGAGTAAACGCTACGATTTCGTGGCATGCGGCATAGTGTTGCGTGTAAAGTGACAATGCCTCTTGCCGCATGCCACAATGTTGCCCCGATTTTGACGAAGAATGCGCCAAAAGACAATAAAAGGCAGCTGATATGTTTTTACAGTAATTAGTGTAATTCTCCGATAGATGGCACTGGTACGCACGTTTTTAGAGCACTGTAAAATGAACCTTTGTTCGATTAACTCACGGTTGAATTTACATGTCTCTAATAGTGAAAGTCTATTTAGAGTGTTCTCATAATTCCACATTGATCACGTACTCTTAATTGAGGATTAAAGTTAATTGTCACTTAAATGTAACTGGCAAACCTAGTCGCAAATTCACAATTCGTTTATAAAATAGGGTAGTCAGTACGTATAGGAAAAAGTCAATAGAAAAAAAATTATACTTGTTAGTCATAAATAATGTTAAAATGCTTTCAGAATAACGGGATAGAATGATAATAGGCCTAGAAACAAGACTTACCTTTCGGAAGCTCGCTCGGTCAATTTTAAGCCTTATCACCTGATGACAGAGTAAAAATTGCAAAAACATTGTTCGTAATGGATAATTATCGCGGTCATTGAAATGTCGACTTTAAAGTAATGTGTGGGGGTTGTTTTTTGGACGACGAGATTCCGGAAGTTACACCGTTTTAGACGCTTGTAGCACTGCCACTCTAACCGACTGTCTGGATCAAAAAAGTGGTAACTGCAACAATTAGCACGATAAGCAACTTTATCTCCTAAGATTTAAGGTTCCAATTAGTTTGTACCATTTTTTTGTTTCGATAGTTGATACCTATTAAATATTTAATTAGAATTAAATTAATCTGTAACAGTGTTAATTTATTTTTGTTTGCTGCTAATCATCGGATTCCGAGCAACTGTCCTTTTCGCACCGTATTTTTAAGAAAGAGACAAGGCTATTAAGTCGGGATTCCTAGATTTCATAGCACTTTAAATACCTAGTCAAATAAAAAGTATTCAGTTTTACGATTGAAAGTTAAGACGTCATAGTTGAGTAATTCATACAAACGTCATACGGAGCGAACATTCTGACATTTCATAAAAAGATGCTGATTTGACATCAGTGACCATTTATGTGAGTCGCGTTTCGTTGCGTGTCCGCTGCGATATTATATTAACAAGTGATCGAACGATGGCGGCAATGTAAAGCAAATTCAAGATATTTCTCAAAATGGCCACACGACGCTTGTTGTTTAAAAAAAACCTACTTGTCTTAAGTACACGTGCACTGAATGACGGCTTTATGACGATTGGGCTCGAAATCCAATGGTTGCTTGCCTTGTAAGTTTTAAGAGGAACGGTACCTAATTCGTTTTACCAAAAACCAGTATTGGCTGTCCTCGTGTTTCTTGTCGTTGCCATGTGCAATGATGCCAACAAAAACTCCTGAGGTCTAGTCAAGTCAAATAACGGGGTAGCGGCTAGAAATACGGTGACAGCACAAATACGAGATCAGAAGTGTTATATCATGATTTCGTTGATCCTATGCCAGATTAGGATTTGACACGAACATGTCTTAGTGTAATAAAATGAGATGTCAAAATGTCATGTGTAAAAAATTTGACAAACGCACTGAAAATTTAAAAAGCCAATATAATTTAGAACTCGTTTAAGTAGACAAAATTTCTTCACACGGACCAAATCGTCACTTAGTCAAGGTCAGATGATGTTTTGACACCTGTCAAACGTCAATGTGTCAAAACGTTTGACAGTAAACTTAGGTCAGGTACGGTGTCGAATTAAGAAATTTAATTTAGTTGGTAATTCCATTAAAACCAAATTGTAATAGGATTTTTGAATAGTAATTTAAGAGTTTAATATGGATACATTGCACTTTTTTGGTAAGTGTTTTCATCAAAATTGACTATTTGAAGACCAATTTATTTTTGTTTATCTAATTCCAATTTGTTTTGGTGTAATTTTTTTTCTTTCCCGTCTTCTTTAGTCAGTGGTTAATTTGTGTTTTCCGTCTCTGTCAAACATATTATTATTGCTAAATATATGTCTCTTTTTGGAAACTAACACCAAGTGTAATGTTGTGAGAAAATTCGCGTGAATAGCACATTGACTTACCAGCACCGTGGACTTCGGGTTAGCGCTCGAAAACGTCCGAACCAAAAGACCACTGATCGAGCGTCAGCCAGTCTTAGTTTGGTCGAACGACAGCGCTATGACGTATGGCTGTCATCGAAAAACGCCGTGCTATACTGGGACACATGTTTCGGGAATTTTGCACTAGACCCAAAGTCCATGGTGTTACTAATAAGTAAATGGAATAGCATCACACCGTTCGAACACCGCAATGGACTAGATACTCACGCAATTTATCACATGGTTTCTTTATCGTTTAATGCTAAGTATGCATTCTGATGAACACACTGACCCGCTCACACTACCACAGATAGAAACATTTAATCGACCAGTACTTAATCAAGGGATCGGAATTTCCATAGCATTGACGAAAGCGACTCATGAAGTCAATTTTAACCTTTTGACTGCCACAGGCATGTAGTCGTGATCGTGACTACCAATGGAGCTCACACACCAACGTCACCAATACATAACCAACATTCCACCCGAAATACACCCTTCTATAATTTACGATAAGACCCCTATTTGTCTACTAGACCAGTGTTTTTCAGTGTGGTTCGCGACCCCCAGGGGTCAGGGGTCAGCGGGGACGGGGTTTGGGGGGGTCGCGAAGGAATTTTGATGTTCATTTAAGGGCCATGACACGAAAAAGTTTGTAAACACTGTACTAGACGGTTTGTTCCGTAGTGTACAGAGCACGACACTTCATTCCTAGTGTGGCGGTCAAGAGTTTAAAATACGCTATGAATATGATAATTCCGATTCCTGAATAAGTAATTACATGTATTCTTACTCACGTATCGACAATATCACTTCGTTGGATATCTATTAAATAGTGTAATGCCAAAAAACGTGCCAAAAGGGTATTTATGGAGTAGTCGTAATGCACTGAAAATCTGCCAACTAACAAGACTCGGATTCGAGGATTTCGTGATTGGCCTACTGAGCGCCTAGTGTAATCGCCGACCTGTGCCCTTAGTGTAATTAAAAAGCACAAAATACGTCTCGATCGCGTTTGCGTTAAAGTGTCAATAGTATGAGAATTGTTAAACGCGAACGCGACCGAGACGTATATTTTGGCCTGAGCGCCTAGTGTAATCGCCGACCAGGCCAAGAAATACGTCTCGATCGCGTTCGCGTTTAACAATTCTCAAACGATTTGACCTTTAACGCAAACGCGATCGGGACGTCTTTTGTGCTTTTTGATTACACTAAGGGTTCTTGGAAGGTTGGCAACGTTCGTGCGTGTACGCACAAGTTAAATTCGTACGCAAACGTGTCCAAACTGCGCATGGCCTAACCCTTTGAACGCCAAGATCACCTACTAGGTACGCCAAGACATAGTTCACCGAATAGCAAAGTGGAATAGTACTTCCCTGTATGTTCATGAAGATCAATTTGATATTTAGTAGGATAACCTTTGTGATGAAAGTGACGAAACGGTTGAGTTAAATATTGGTATATTAGTTTTCCTGCATTTCTATCATTAAGACAATCAAGTTTTTCTTACACAAATCGTCGCTAAGCAACTTACAGATACAGCCGACAGACGTCCACTGCTGGCCGGCGGCCTCCCCCGCGGCTCTCCACTCAGACCGGTCTTGTGCTTTCCGCATCCACCGCGGTCCCGCGATCTTTACCAGGTCGTCGCTCCATCTTGTTGGAGGCCTACCGACAGCTCGTCTCCCGGTCCGCGGACGCCATTCGAGAACCTTCTGACCCCATCGGCCATCAGTTCTGCGAGCAATGGACGACGATGGATGGTGGACGTCTTTCGACTGACATTATTGATGAACTTACAGATAATAATGTACGGTACAAAAGTATAAACACCGATGTTAGTGTGGGCGACAACCTTTGTATACTTTAATGGCGTTCAAAGGGTTCAACTTATACACTGTTCTACTATATGTATGCGAGACAAGTCCTTTCATCTCGAGGATATGCTTGAGTCGCTTCGTGTTTATTACGTTGACCTGTGGAGACCGTTGTCATCCGGCCGACTCATTTGTGGCGTGGCAATGTAACGCTACACACTTTTGACGCTCGCTCGATGTAATTGACACTAAAGATAGTGGCACACATTTCAACCTGACGCCGGTTTGTCACCGCCCATTTCGACTCGCTATTTTTTAGCAATCGCGTTCGCGTAACGTCTCAATTTCTATGGGGACATCGGCAGTGCCGCGGCACGTATATTGGCAACGTATTCTCATAGTATTTGACACGGTAACGCGATCGAAACGCGTGTTGAGCCGAGGCAAGCAGGCGTTTCATACAAATAGTTACCTAATTGCCGAAATGGCGCCGCGTTGAAATGTGTCAAATTACCAGAAGAACAGTGTTTAAATTACTCGAATATGTTTTAATTATGCGTTTGTTTGAGATCATTCCGTTTAATACGTCATGTTACGAAAGTCTTTGTCTATTGTATTGAATAAAAATTAAGTGTTTAATATAATTTAAAATTAAGAAAGTGCGTTACGAGGGGACGGCAGAAAGCTACCAACAGTGACAACGAATAAATTTTTGAAACTAGGCAAGATGCATTTTATTTGAAACCAGGCCAAATAGGACCTCCATAGTGCTTATTAACGATGTTGATAATATCTAAAGGGTATACGGAAAAAAAGTTTAGAACGATGAAATTATCCATCTGCCTAATTATTGTATGTACATCTTTAATATAAGTGATAAAAAAGACAGGTTACATAAAATATTTGTATCTATAACCGAGTGGTTGATAGTCTATTGAGTGCTTTTGGGGCTCTGTTCTGTGCCCTTAGTGTAATCAAAAAGCACAAAATACGTCTCGATCGCGTTTGCGTTAAAGTGTCAAATAGTATGAGAATTGTTAAACGCGAACGCGATCGAGACGTATTTCTTGGCCTGGTCGGCGATTACACTAAGCGCTCTGCACTCGGGGTCACCAATTTAGGGGATTTTGGTTGGAGTAAGAATGCCTTCTGTCGCGACCATCTGAACTGTTCTATTTCTCTCCCAATAATCATAACCTAATTATCATGTACATGTTAGCTTATACTAAAGTATTTCTAAGATTATCTACTAGTCATGCTAATCTGGATCGCTCGCGCGTGACATCGATTAGCGCAGCATGCAACACTATCGGCACGATCCAGATAACCATATGCCACAGCCGGCACAAGCGCTCTACATTTTGAGATAAAAATTTCGTTTTAAAAATAAGTTGACTAAATAGACATGTTCTTTCCGTGTACCCTCTGTGATATTCGCAATGACAGCTCCTAAACAGTTTTAAGTAGGTACTTCTAGTCTACTTATCGTTTGAGAAATACGACCTGTGCCCTTAGTGTAATCAAAAAGCACAAAATACGTCTCGATCGCGTTTGCATTAAAGCGTCAAATAGTATGAGAATTGTTAAACGCGAATGCGATCGAGACGTATTTTTTGGCCTGGTCGGCGATTACACTAGGCGCTCTGAGCGTCTAGTGTAAGCAACGGCCAAAAATATGCATCGATCGCGAGTGCGTTTACGTCCGAATTACTATGGGCAAATTGGCAACGCCACACATCGTCAACAAACCATCTCATACTACCCGTACCGCAAACGCGTTCGAGACGTATTGTTGATCGGCGATTTAACTACACGCTACAGTAACAGTTTTAAATGATTCGCGGTTAATTGCATTAGACATAACGAAAACGGAGCTCATCAAGCCTATAAGGTAATCGCTAGACGCTACAGGAAAACAGCCGGACAGTTGTGACACGTACGTATAAAGTAGTTTCCAATAGGCAGCCTAAAAACAGTTTTATGATCCTAACTTCAAAACAGATGGACTTTCAGGCAAACCTTCATTCATCCCCATATATATATATATATATATATATATACATATATTACCCCCTTAGGGGAAGAATTTCCAAAAACCCTTCCTTAGTGGATGCCCATATATGCCATCATGATCATGTCAGCCGAAAGACGTCCACTGCCGGCCGGCGGGCTCCCCCGCGGCTCTCCTCTCAGACCGGTCTTGTGCTTTCCGCATCCACCGCGGTCCCGCGATCTTTACCAGGTCGTCGCCATCTTGTTACCTACAGACTACAGACCGTGGGACGAGCTAACACTGTATCTAAAGACAAAACTGCAAGTCTCTAGGTCCTGCGGTTTGGGCTGTGCGACAATAGTTTACAATTTTATTGTAATAGTAGTTTATGCAACTGCTACATAATGAGGGTCCTTAAAACACGAGTGTGTTTTTATGAAACGAAGCGATGGCGAAGGCCTTAAGGCCTAATTATGTGGAGTTGCATACATTATTTTATCTACACACATATTATAAGTACTCTAAGATGGGTTCAGAAGCCGAAGGCATATATCATACCCATACCTGTCACGAATTTGACTGTTTTTTTTTTAATCATAGACAAACATACCGAGCTGACGTTTCGTAAACTGTTTTTTTTTTGTAAAAAAAATCAAACACATTATTAATTATACATGTCGGACTGAACTCGACTTATATACGTGAGTGATCCGTTTTATTTCACTATGATTGTAAATTACGTTGGTCGTCAAATTCGAGAAATTTAATTCGATATCGAAAAGTCATTACGACATCGAATTCGATGTCGTAATTACTATTACTTTACTGCAGGACCTGCTGGTGGAGGTAGTTGGCGGGGAGGCGACGATGTACTGCAATGCTGGTCATTTTCTACGATTTCTTAACGCTTTATAGAAGACTTATGATATGTGTGTAGATAAAAATATTAGGATAGGCAACGAATGCTCAAAAAAATTACTTTAAAGAGGGAAATGCTTGGAACACAATTTTTGACTTCATAACTTTGTTTGAACTAGTTAGGAGGTGAACATATCAAAAGTCCCCGCCCGTAGCCCTTAAGGTTGGGCTTTAAAGGTTCAATTTTTCGATTTTTCGCTTATATCTCGGAAACTATGCGTCCTACCGACATGACCATTTTATACAAAATGAAAGCTGATTAAATTTGTTACAAGTTTTACTCAGTCAAGTTTTTGATATCTAAGTATACCTATAAAACAGTACCGTGACTGACAGGCTGGCTGAATGACTGACTGACAGACAACGCATAGATTCTCGCCTATTGTCATTTTTTTATACGCTATTAGGATTGCGTTTGGCCACAATCACGCCTGATGGTAAGCGAAGGTGTACGATGGAGTACTCTCTAATCTCACTTGGCGACTAAATTCTCACCCGTGACATTGCACTATTGTTTGTCAAAAGGCATATTTTTGAATGTCATACCAGTCTACTAACATGCGGCTAATTTGCGTTTCTGTCATAGACAAGCATGTCAACATAGTACTTAGATTGAGGTTAACTGTCACTGCCAGTGGTCAAGAAGTCACTCAGTGATCTCGTTTACGAGTGGGTGGGGGCGTTCGTATTTGTAGCACTTGATCTCTCGGTTTGTGTGCCAATAGTTGGCGAAATGTGTGCGACTGCTTAATATACCAAGAACGACATTGTACCACATTTTATGCAAATAAAAAACTTTATCTACACACATATCATAAGTCCTCTATAATGCGTTCAGAAACCGTAGAAAATGACCAGCATTGCAGTACGACGACGCCTTCGCCGCCAGCGCCAGCACCACCACCACCCCAGCAGTACGTATATAAGTATATACGTATATATAAGTCGAGTTCAATCCGACATGTATAAATAATAATGTTATAATTTACAATAAAATAAAAACAGTTTACGAAACGTCAACTGTTTGTCTATGATAAAAAAAAAACCAGTAAAATTCGTGACAGGTATGGGTATGATACGCCTTCGGCTTCTGAACCCATCTTAGAGTACTCATAATATGTGTGTAGATAAAGTAATGTATGCAACTCCACATAATTAGGCCTTAAAACACTCGTGTGATCCTGTTATGAAACTCAGCCTCGCCTCGTTTCATAAAAACACACTCGTGTTTTAAGGACCCTCATTATGTAGCAGTTGCATAAACTACTATTGACTTTGACTTTGATATCATAGGCATGACAATTTTAGTCACTGTTGAGATATGGGTGACATTCAAAAATGAGAACTTTTTAGAAATCAGTGAATTTAGTCACCAAGTGAGATTCAAGAACTGACACAGACGCAGTCATAGACGTAGTCATAGTCTAAATAAGCCATGTTTCTCTATCTTTATTGATTTTCATCATCGAGTTGATCATGGACTCGCGTATCGGTACGTTGGGCGGCGAATGATCGCGTTTGATGTTTTATATTGGTCACATTAATGGTGGTGCCAGCGGGGAAGCGAGCGTCTTTGATCTGTCTACAAGTGGTGGAGTATGGTGAGAGAATTCGAAGGGATAGAGTTTGTAAGTCTAAGGATTTAGGCTCAGATTACGAAACAAAGCAGAGCCCGCGAATGCATCTAAAACTGAAGCACCTCAAATAAATGATAAATAAATATCATGGGACACTTGACACCAATTGACCTAGTCCCAAACTAGGCAAAGCCTGTACTATGGGTACTAGACAACGGATAATCATAGTTATATAGATAAATACTATTGACCTGCTGAATTCTCTAATTAATTTTGCAGATTTTTTGTATAAGAAAATCAATAATTTGTAAATAATGAGTTAAGGAGTGTGCGGATTCTACTTGGAATTCTGTGGTGCTTTGTTTAGCATGGTGTGTCGTTTGATATGGTGCGCGCACCTCGTTTAAGTTTAGCTTAAGCATGTATTTCATCACTATTTGTGAGATCCTGTAATTGGCTCTGTGTTTCCATTCTCACTACTTATATTGTGTAATAAGCTGTTGGTTCTCCTTAAATAAATAAATAAATACAAACTTACATACACAACTAGCTTATTATGCCCGGCGGCTTTGCCCCAGTGAAATATTTCAAAATGGGCTAGTTTCCTATCGAGTTGGAATTTCGAAAAACCCCTTAGTGCAACTCTAGGATACTCAAGGTACGTTTGCCAAATTTCAAGTCTCTAAGTCCAGTGGTTTAGGTTGTGCGTTGTCTGTCAGTCAATCAGTCAGTCACGGTGCTATTGTATAGGTATGGTATAGATAACAAACATCCAAGACCCGAGTACGAACACTCGTATTCATCATAACAAACATCTGCCCCGACCGGGGATCGAAACCGGGACGTCAAGCTTCATAGACAGGTCTCTAATCACTTAGGCTATGCGGTCGGACCGGTTTTTAAACCATAGACAAATCGTGCTGACGTTTCGTATATATCGACGATTCTCTTTAAATGGAGGCCTATTTTTAAATTGTATTGGTTTTATTAATTTTCTTAATGCACCTACAGTTTCTGAATGCATTGTAGACATTGATTTACTAACACCATGAACTTTGCGTCTAGTACGAAAAATTAATGAAAAATGTGTCGCAGTACAACACGGCGTTTTCCGTTGACAGCCATACGACATAGCGCTGTCGTTCGACCAAACTAAGACTGGCTGACGCTCGATTAGTGGTCTTTTGGTTCGGACGTTTTCAAGCGCTAACCCGAAGTCCATAGTGTTGGTAATAAGTCAATGATTATAGAAGACTTTATCGTGCATGTAGATAAAATATATGCCGATACCGATATTAAAGAAATACTAGATCATCGCTCGCTGGGTTCGAGGCAACAGCCTCATTTTGTGAGAACAAATCACCATTTCAAGGACTCGTCTGAAGGTCCTTCTGGTTGGAGCCCCGATTACGGTCACAGGATAACTCACAATGAAAAACCGAGAGATACGTAACATCTTACTACTTACTAAAAAAAATATTATAGAAACATGACATATTTAGAGCTAGCTGTTGCCCGCGACTTCGTCTGCGTAGAATTCGGTTATCGCCATCACGCGGGACTATACAATTTTCCGGGATGAAAGATAGCCTATGCTTTAATCTAGGGTATAAGCTATCCCCATTCCAAATTTCATTCAAATCAGTCTAGACGTTTCAGCGTGAAGAAGTAACAAACATACTCACTCACACACAAACTTTCAATACTGTTGTCCGCGATTTCGTCTGCGTAGTTTTCGGTTATCGCTATCCCGCGGGAACTATACAATTTTCCCGAATAAAAAGGAGCCTATGTTATTCCTCAATGTTCAAACTATATCCTTGCCAAATTTCATCTAGATTGGTGCAGCGGTTTTCCCGTGAAGAGGTAACAGACAGACAGAGACAGTTACTTACGCATTTATAATATAAGTTAGGATTACGATTAGTATGTATGTACTTATGTAAATCCTTTATTGCACATAATATTACAAGACAATTACAATAAATATACCAAAACAAAAATGTAGTACAAAGGCGAGCTTATCCCTAAAAAGCGAAAAAAAAAGAAAGGGGGGGAAGGGATTAGTAGGATAGGATTGGGTCTGTTTCATTCTGAAGGTGCGACACCGTATCAAACTTTCAAACCGCAATAACTCAAAAAGTTGCTAAGGCGGCTAGACAATACATGTTCTTTCTGTGTACCCTTCAGTTTATCTCTAACATTTGCATATTATTTTTATTGCCCATACCCACAGTAAATGCCGATTCGGTAGCTAAAAGATTCAAGCCAATAAATACTATAATACCTTTTCCGAGCCAATTCTAAATGCGTGTTTTAAGCTCGGTATGTGCAAATGGTATTGCCTAAAATTTCAGTAACGCTGCTGCTTTGAGTCTAGTTTTTCATCATCATCACCAGCATTTTTTACGGCCCACTGCTGTGTACCTACAGGCCTCTCTGAATGAGAGGGCTCGAGGTATGGTCGTGGGTTCAAACCTCGCACTTGAGTATTTCGGAATTCATGTGCGGAATTACATTTGTGATTTATCATGAGCTTTTTGGTGAAGAAATATCGTGTGGAATTCTAGTTTTTGTGCAAAAAAAATTACAATGGCGGTGGTAGGTCCTTGTGCTACCCGCGTGTCGTCAGCAGCGCGACGCCGGCGGCTACTGGCGACTGCTCTAGATATAGAGCAGTATACGAGCAGTATACAGGCTGCGAACTGTATGAAAAAAGCTTTCTTTGATTTGTGGGTGTTTTAGTACAGTCGAGTTCTCCAATATCTTTACAGTCAACAGTTCAAATTTTCAGCCACTGACAACCAACTGTCAACATCTCTCTGTAATGTTCCTGAAGAATTTTATAAATATTTATTGTTTTTGAAGAATCACTGCACTTATTATATATTTAACTAACGCGGGCTGTGCCCCATTATTTGCCTCAATGTGGGCAAGCCAGTTCTTGCCGTAATTTCAATTATGTTAAGTTATGGACAAAATCTTTCATAGAAGTAGTAACGAAGAAAATCCTATATTATTTTTAAAATTAGTGTGCTTTTCCTATTCTTATATATTATCCTATTTTCTAATTTTATACAAATTTAGTTGATGTCCTTACCTACCCCAAATAATGCCACAGCTACTGCGTCGTTGGATGTTTACGTGCAGTGTCCACAATACCCACAACCACGTCTTTTTAAAGGTTCGAGAGGTCTCAAAATTCATATTTCGAAAAAGCATCGACCGAACGACATACCATCTTCGGCCCCTGCTCCTGTTCCCACAGATTCAAATTCTGTTTTGACACCTCAACCCTCGCAACCATTTTGGCAAGCCCTCAGTGACCTCAAAAACTCGCTTCCGTTGCTTAAACGCATACCACGTGGTGCCCGCGTGTCTGTTGCGAAATTACTGTCTACAACTATCAGGTCCATTATTTCGGTTAATTCTAAAGAAAATTGGCACGAGCTTCTCACCTTTTCATTCAAAATTCTTCATGTACATTCAGATCAAAATTCGAAATCTCTAACTTACAAAATGTAAGAAAACTGTAGGCAAAGCCCTTTATGTCTACCGCAAGGCAGGGCGACTTTTTCGAATTTCAATTTGTTTCACAAAGTTGAAAGTAAAGTAGCCGACGGAGACATCAAAGGTGCTTCCCGCCTACTTTTTTCTAACGACGCAGTAGCTCCTAATAACACTGAAACCCTCACAGCTCTACACAGCAAACATCCGCCTTCAGCAACCAACCTCCGCCTCCCAGACCCTCCGCAACCCAGTGACCCATCGCTGCAAGCCACGACTCAGGACATCCTTGGGTCTGTCATGTCCTTCCCCAACGGCTCCGCGAGTGGTCTTGATGGCTTATCGCCGCAGCATCTAAAGGATCTGCTTTGCTGCTGCTGCAGCGAGACCCATGACGCGTTGCTGAAGGACTTGACCGCCCTGGTGAATGTCATGCTAGCTAGGCAAGTTCCAGATGACATCAGGGACATTCCATATGGTGCAAACTTATTTGCCTTGACTAAGAAGGACGGCGGCATTCGACCAAATGCAGTTGGCACAACTCTTCGACGTTTGACCGCCAAAATCGCTTGCCGTTCAATTATCAACAAACTAAGTACAGAATTTCAACCTTTACAGCTTGGTTTTGGCTCGAAGAGCGGCTGCGAGGCCGCCGTTCATGCCGTGCGCACCTACAGGGAACGTAGCGGCGGGGAGGTGTTGCTAAAGGTGGACATTACCAACGCCTTTAATTCGGTCGAATTCGAATTCGGTCGCCCTATTGACACAAGTACAAGAAAAAATCCCTTTGGTTTACAATTTTCTTTGGCAATGTTACAGTTCACCCTCCAAATTACTGTACAAAAATAACCTTTTAGCCTCATCAGTCGGATGTCAACAGGGTGACCCTCTCGGTCCGGCAATTTTTAGTCTCGCCATTCATTCAATCATCAAAAATTTAAATTTTAAATTAAATTTATGGTACCTTGATGACGGCACCCTCGGAGGCGAAGCAAACACTGTATTTGATGATTTACAAAATTTAACAACTAACCTTAAACATATTGGCCTCTCCCTAAATTTTTCTAAATGCGAACTTTTTGTTTCGAACTCCTGAACTATCCTGATAAAGTGTCTGTAATAAACAAATTTGAACACGTAGCTCCTGGTATAAAAATTTTGGACGAAAAAACGCTTCACCTCCTTGGCTGCCCACTCTTGGACCAATCTTTTGAGGACTATGTAAAACAGAAAATTCAAAATTTTACCACCGTTTCAGGTCGTTTGCTCAAAATTAACATGCATACCGCATACACTATCATTCGACACTGTCTCTTCGTACCTAAATTCACATATGTACTTCGCGGCTGCCACCTCTGTAAATACCCTACTTTGATGCTTCAATTAGATACATTAATCGAAGAGACCCTCACCTCCATTCTTAACATCCCCTTTGATGAAAAATCATGGACCCAGGCCAGCCTACCAATAAGGTATGGTGGCTTAGGCGTCCGCAAAATTTGAAGTATATCTCAGTGCACAGTGCGCAAAATTTTAACTCCCTCGTTGGGGGTCCTAGAGGTTGCTCACTGCACCGAGGCCAAAAATGTGTGGTCATTAGCATGTCCGGGTACAGACGCGCCTGCGAATCCCTGCTGGCAGAGGCAGTGGGACGAGCCACTCTGCCAACTGGTGAGGAACAATCTGCTAAGCACAGCATCCAGTCCGGCAGAGCGCGCTCGTCTTCTTGCTACCGCGGAGTGGGAATCAGGCCTCTGGCTTCAAACCCTTCCCTCAACTACGATAGGCACCCTCCTCGACAACACCACTTTCCGCCTCGCCACCAGTCTCAGGGTAGGGGCACCAACAAATGTCCCTCATCGCTGCCAATGTGGGAAAATGACTGATAGGCATGGATACCATGGCCTATCATGCGGCAGAAGCGCGGGTCGTATACCGCGCCACGCCAGCATTAATGATGTCATCCGTAGGGCACTTGTCAGCGTCCAAGTGCCGGCCGTCTTGGAACCTAACGGCCTGGCTAGGGACGATGGTAAGAGGCCCGACGGTCTGACACTGGTTCCTTGGCGGATGGGTCGGCCTTTAGTATGGGACGCCACTTGTGTGGATACCCTCGCACCGATCCATCTTTCAAGGACCTTTAGGAGAGTATAGTCGTGGAATAAAACTCCTAATTAAGTTGTACAAGTCTTCTAAATGGAGTGAGTGTATATTTACAAAATGATTCCTTATATAACAATAATTTACCTTAAAACTAGTGAGTGTACTCGCGAGGATACAAAATGCTGTTTCACTTAAAATCTATATAATTAAAAGAGATACACGAAAAGTGGCGTGATGGGGCGTGGCCTCCTCGCTCGCATATAAATACGGGTAGCGCCAATGTTTCCTCAGTCCGCCGTAGTCCGTCCGTTGTATCGGAACAAAACTGTTGCGCAGATCGGCTCGCGCCGCAGTCGTCCCGAGCTCCCGACGCGAGCGCACGCTAAATGTTCTCGTTCCTTGGCAGACGTCAATTACTAACGTTCTTATCAGAACGACTTCTGTTTCAATGCAGCGTCAATGAGGTGGTGTAAGGCACGTCGGCTACAGTACTCCCCTTCAAGCGAAGCGTACAGGTGGTCGAATAGTACGTCCGCTGCGGGTCACTCGTTGGGGTTGTACGGGCGGCGAGTTAGTTCTTGTAGGCGACGGTGTCGGCGGCTCGGCTGTCCCCGGGCGATCAGCTGTGCGCGGCGGTGTCGGCAGCTCGTTTGTACCCGGGCGATCAGCTGTGCGCGGCGGTGTCAATGACCTCTGTGCGACGTGGTAGTTTATTGTCACTGGTGCTTGCGTTGGCGCGGTATGCATGATTTTGCCCATGTCCCGACGTCCGTGTTCATTGAAGGCCAAAAATATTTGCTTGCGATCATTCTGCGTGACGAACGCACGCCGGGGTGGCTAACATTATGCATAGCTTCGTATACGGTGCGTCGAAAGTCGATAGGTAGGTACGGACGAACGTTGTCTGTTGTTGTTTCGCAGTAAATCATGTGATTGGTTCCGGGTATTTGAATTTTTTTCAGAGATAAATTTCTTTGCTGTAGTAGTTGTTGAATGTTGCTATCTCTTTCTTGTGCAGCGGCTAATTCTTGGAAATTTATAGGAGTGGGACAGCTGATTGCGTCGACGCGTGAGAGTGCGTCCGCGACTGCGTTCTCTTTCCCACTTATGTAGCGTATGTCGATCGTAAATTCGCTAATGAAGAGTAGCTGTCGTGTTCGTCGTGGCGATTCGCTGTCGTTCGAAGTCTTCGTAAACGCGTATGTTAGCGGCTTGTGGTCGGTATATATAGTAACCGGTCTTCCCTCGTACATTTTTCTGAAGTGCTTCATAGACAGATATGTAGCTAGCAATTCGCGATCATATGTGCTATACTTCTTCTGAGTTTCGGTGAATTTTCGGGAAAAATACCCAAGTGGTTGCCATTTGTTGCCGAGGCGTTGTTGCAGCACGGATCCAGCTGATTCGTTTGATGCGTCAGAGAAGATAGCGAGCGAAGCTTGGTGCAGTGGGTGCGCGAGTAGAGCGGCGTTTTGAATGCTCACTTTACAGGCGTCGAATGCTTGCGTCGCTTCGTCGTTCCAGTGAATTTTCGACTTGTCTCGTGTTTTTGCGTTGTGTAGGTATTTGCAGAGTGGGGCTTGAGTTATGGCGGCATTTTTAATATTTTCTCGATAGAAATTTATCATGCCGATAAAGCGTCGCAACTCTTCTATTGTTTGTGGTCTCGGGTAATCTACGATTGCTTGAACTTTTTCTGCGGGGGGCTGGATTCCATCTTCGTTCACTTGGTAGCCGAGGAATTTTACAGCGGGTTGGCCGAAAACTCACTTGGCGGGATTTATAGTTATGCCGTTCTCGTCGAGGCGTTGTAAAACTGTTCGTATGTGCGCTCGGTGTTCCTCTTCGGTTGCGGAAGTGACAAGTAGGCCGTCGACGAACGGGAACACACAATCCAGTCCTCGCAGTACGTCGTGTATAAAACGTTGAAATGTCTGTCCGGCGTTTTTTAAGCCTGGGCACATGCGTGGAAATTCGAACAGGCCGAATGGGGTTATAATCGCAGTTTTCTCTATATCTTGCTCGCTGACAGGTAACTGTTGATAAGCGCGGTTCAAATCGAGTGTGGAGAAAAATTTCTTTCCGGCGAGTTGATAGGTAAAATCGCGGATTCGTGGTATGGGGTAGCGATCTGGCTTAGTTACTGCATTGAGCTTTCTGTAGTCCCCACATACACGCAAATCACCGTTTTTTTTAGGTACAACGTGTAACGGCGACGACCATGGGCCTTGTTCGATCATGTTCTGGAATTCGTTTTTCACTTGCTGGTAGCGGTGCGGTGCGATGGGTCGAGCGCGGCAGTGCACGGGTGGGCCGGTGGTCTCTATGAAATGTTCCACGGAGTGCTTCGGGGTAAGCTTCATAGAGGTGAGTCGCGTAATTCCGGGAAACTCGGCAAGTATGTCGTGATAAGATTGATGTACGTCGATGCTGCGAACTGTAGGCATATTTGTAGTACATAGTTGTGCGCTGGTACTAAGTAGTGTCTTTCCGTCGATCAATCTTCTGTTCTTCACGTCAACTATGAGTTGATGATGATTGAGAAAATCGGCACCGAGGATAGGTTTTGATACGGCGGCGATGACAAACTTCCATTTGAACGTCCGGCGTAAGTTGAAATCGAGCTCGAACGTTTTTTCTCCGAATGTAGGTATCGCAGTATTGTTGGCAGCGTACAGTTGGAAAGGTAGAGGTGTTGCGTGCGAACCTTTCACTCTTGGTATGACGGAAATATTTGCTCCCGTGTCTACTAAGAATGATAACTTAGTTTTTCTGTCCTTTACGAAGAGGCGGTTTGAGTGCTCTACGCCGCTGGATTCCGCCGCAGCCAGCGTCTCCTTTAGTTTTCCGCTGGCTGGAGTTGGGGTCTGAAGCTACACGGCGAGCTGCATTTCTTTGCGTCCATTCCGAAGCGGCGGTGGTAGTAACAGTATGGTGATGGCGATTTATTACCACCGGCTCTCGACTGACTGCGGAAACGAGACTTGGAGCGCTGACGGTTGAATGGGCGGCTTGGGCGGCTCTCGTGCTGTGGGCGGGATCGTAGCTCTGCGACTTCGAGTGAAAGCTTCCTTATCTCGCCGATTAGGTACTGCATGTCGGAGTTACTTGATGGTAATTGTGATGTTTGCGGTGGTGGGTAGAGATGCGCATTTGTTTGTACGTGCTGCGGCTGACCGTGAGCGTGAGTAGGTAATGACACGGACACGGCTGATATTTGCTGAGACTCTTCCATCATCTTGTCTGCTAGTTGCGCTAATTCTTCGAGTGTGGCTTTCTGGCAGAAGGTTTCGCTGACGACTAGGACTGATCGAATGTAGGGCGGGAGTAGGTTAGTCCACATGATTCTGATGGTGCTCTCTGGGAACTTGTTTCGTGCGAGATCGAGCATTCTTCTCAATAGTTGGCTCGGTTTCTGGTCTCCGAGTTCCATCTGTGAGAGGAGCTTCTGGACTTGCTTGCTGTCTGATTCTTCGTAGACGGCGATCAAGCGTTGTTTGAGAGTGTTGTAGTAATCTTGCGTGGGTGGGTTGTAGAGAATGTCGGTGAGCTGTTCCACATCTTGCTTTTCGAGTTGTGCAATGACCATCTGGGCGAGCTGGCTCTGGTTCCTCTTGAGGTCGGCGGTTGCGGACTCGAAGCTAACAAACCACAAACGCGGCTTGTCGCGCCAAAATGGTGGTACTCGAAGTGAGAGGGCGATTCCGGCGACTTCATGATGAGCAGGCTTCGGCGCAGCTGCTGCAGTAGTTGCTTCTTGAGACTCTGTTGAATCCAACGGCATTTTTCAGCGCGGGGTCACCTATTTAGGAGAGTATAGTCGTGGAATAAAACTCCTAATTAAGTTGTACAAGTCTTCTAAATGGAGTGAGTGTATATTTACAAAATGATTCCTTATATAACAATAATTTACCTTAAAACTAGTGAGTGTACTCGCGAGGATACAAAATGCTGTTTCACTTAAAATCTATATAATTAAAAGAGATACACGAAAAGTGGCGTGATGGGGCGTGGCCTCCTCGCTCGCATATAAATACGGGTAGCGCCAATGTTTCCTCAGTCCGCCGTAGTGTATCGGAACAAAACTGTTGCGCAGATCGGCTCGCGCCGCAGTCGTCCCGAGCTCCCGACGCGAGCGCACGCTAAATGTTCTCGTTCCTTGGCAGACGTCAATTACTAACGTTCTTATCAGAACGACTTCTGTTTCAATGCAGCGTCAATGAGGTGGTGTAAGGCACGTCGGCTACAGACCCAAAATGTTGCTGGCTCTGCCGAGGCCACAGCAGAAGACCTTAAACGACGCAAATATAGTTCCCTTGGAGCTAGTTACATATTTGAGGCGTTTGGGGTCGAAACTCTGGGGCCTTGGGGGCCTAGCGCGCGCCATTTATATAAAGGTCTCTCGGCGCGCCTTATAGAGGCCTCCCGTGACCAGAGGGCTGGCAATACTTCGCTCAGCGAAACAGCATTGCCATACAACGTGGCAATGCTGCCAGCCTTCTGGGCACCCTTCCCATTGGCGGCGATCTGGGAGAGATTTTTTACTTTTAGTTAGTAAGTATTTAGTATTTTAAATTTTAGTTTTAAGTTTTATAATGTACCTACCTCATTATAATTTTCTTTTTTACATAATAAAAGCAATTTACAATGACATTAAATCTAAGCTTAAACTAAATAAACTACAACTTAAAACTAAATTAAATCTAAATAAGGCCCCCGTGGCATAGTGCCCAAAAGGCTGGCAGCGTTGCCTCGCTGAATAGCGATGCTGATTCTTTGAGAGAGAAAACTGCCAGCCCTTTGGTCACAAGTTGCATCAACTAAGCGCTTTTGTAACTCAGAAATAAGCTTGTAAGCGCTGGGACCCCATGGACCCAAAGTTTCAAACCCGACAGGAACAAAATTATAATTCGGACCGAGAGATTGATACTTAGAATTTTTTCTATTTTCGGCCGTTTCTGCCGCCGCACCAGCTTTTTGTGTGGTTCCCTGGAGATGTGAGGGTGCTACTGTATCGACACAGGTCGCATCCCAAACCAGAACCCTACCCATTCTCCAGGGAATCAGAGACATACCGTCCGGCCTTTTGCCATCGTCGCGGGCAATGCCGCTTGGCTCCAAAATGGCCGGCACGTTCGCAGAGGCAAGAGCCCGGCGGATTATGTCATTGAGCGCGGCATGACGGGAGAAACGGCCGGCGCTCTTTTGACAGGAAAGACCATGGTGTCCCGTTTCGTCCACATTGGTGCCACAGAGGCAACGGTGTGGTGAACACAGCGCAACACCCAGTCTTAGCCCGACTGCAATTCTCAGTGTTTCAGGCTCAAGAAAGGTTCCGGTGTTAACGGAAGGATAAGCATGAAGCCAGTCACCGGATTCCTTTCTTGCCACAGCCAAAAGCCTTGCGCGGTCTGGGCCTGAACTGGAACTGAGAATATTAGAATAAGTTAATTTGGATAGTGTGTCATCCCAGCTCCGTTGGAAATTTGGATAAGCGGGAGGATTTTCACCCGGACAAGCCATTAGCCAAGCATTCCTAGCATCGACCAAACCCGTCGTCTCGTAGTTTGAAGGACAATCCTTTAGGATTTTACCTACGAGGGTGGACGTGCTGTGGACAGATGATAGGAACGCTGGTAAAGCAACACTAGAAATTTTGCGGATACCTAGCCCACCATATCTGATAGGAAGGGAAGCCTGGGTCCAAGATTGCCCATTGAATTGTAAGTTAAGTATAGATTCCAAAGAAGTTTTCATAAGGGAATCAATTAAGGTCAGAGAATTTTGATGTTTCCAAAAGGGACAACAACGAAGCAAATAAGTAAATTTTGGCACAAAAAGGCAAAATTTTAGAATAGTGATAGCAGTGTGAGCGCTGATTTCCAGCAGCCGGTCTGCAGAATTTTGAAATTTTGAAGCAGTTTTTGCGATTAAATCTGGAATGGCATCGTCGAAGATTGGTGACCCTAGGAGGCTTAAGTTTTGCTTATCGACTATTTTGATATTTGGACAAAGTAAATTAAAATGTTGGAAGAGATCGGATCGGATCGCGTTGTTTAAGTTAAAGTTTAGATCTAAACCAATGGCCTTAAATTTATTTATAATTTCTGAGAGATCTGAAAGTACCGTAACTGCATCACCTTTCTTTTTTGATTTAATAAATCCACAGTTCAAAAATATCTATACACAGACCTTATTGCCAGTTACATAAGGTCCGTGTTTAGATATTTATGAACCGTTGGCTGTACAGATATTGGAGAACTCGACTGTACTCTAACCTCAGTTGGTCTTAAAGACTATTTTAATCCTTGATAGAAATGGGACCGATTGGCATTTAAGAAAAGTCAATTCTGTCGATTGTCTCGGTGACTGTACATTTTATCAAAAATCTGTGAATGTCGATTGTCATCACTTAAAATGTTAGTTAAGGTCTCCTAAGAGCATTATCGCGTAGCAGCGAGGGATCTAGGAGCTGCCCTTACTGCCTCATCTCAACTTTACACCCTGTATAGTAGGATAAGTAAAATAACTTGTTTATATAAGCTTTCATTTCTTTTCCTCTGCATTACCTTGCCTTTGTTTCCAAATCTATGTATCGAAGTTGACTTGGGGACAGGCTTGCTTAATTAAAACAATGTATACAAAAATCAAAATAGCATAATTTTTTAATTTTTAACTTAATTTTAGTTTACATTGTGAAAAATTGTCGTCGAGAATAGGAAGGTATTTAAAATAAATAATAATAGAGTCATACCATAAAACACTGCATGCCTTACTTTTAAGACGAATTTCAATCAGACCGATGGGGTACTAAAATACTTAATAATAAATTTGAAATACACTAAAAATTTTAAAGATTCGATCTTCAAGTGTCAAAATGATCTCCTAAAAACATATCCTAAAAAATTTGATCGATTGTAAAAAACAGAGATTCTAAATTTTCAAATAAAACGGATATGATGACTAATTGACAAATCAGCAACTTTAAGAGTACTAAACTGTGAAATCATAAATTTCAATGAAACTGTACTTAATTTCAATCCAATGACATTACATATAAAAAAGAGATAGTAACCAGCACGTCGAAAATGAAGCGCAGAAAAGGCTACAATTGTAGCCTCTTTGGCCTCAGTCACTCTCGAATAAGGTCCAAACTCGATTGTTTTGTGAACATATCTTTACGTATAACATCATTGTTTCAATCGCATTCATAATGTTGTGTAAAATGATATTATTCTGACAACAGTCATCAACCCATTTACAATTTACATTCGATTTTCAATCTGCAGAATTGAATAGTGTATCGACAATATCTCAACCTCCTCTCTCCTAGTAGAAAATAGCATAGAAAAACCTACAGACTACAAAAATATAATTCATACTAAAATCATTCGCTTAATAATAATAAAATAACGATTAAATGTTCTACTTAACATCACTAAAATAAATGCGAGTTGGTTATTACAGACTTTGTAACGGGCAATATTCGAATAACAATGTCTATTGAAATACACAAATTAGACTAAAAAAAGTTATACAATGAGCAATTATTTAAATCAGCACGTCTTTGAACTTACGTCCGTTTTTTAACATGCATTCAAAAGTTTCAAATCGCGCAATTGCAACAATTGATATTGCATATAAAAAAGAGATGATACGACATCAGCACGCCGAAAATGAAGCGCAGAAAAGGCCACAATTGTAGCCTCTTTGGCCTCAGTCATGTTTTTCGATTGTTTTGTAAGCAACATGACATATCTTTACTTATAATATCATTGATTTCAAGTGACTTTTTGATTCAGAGTCATCGCATTTAAAAGAGAGCTCTAATGAGTGTCAAACTATAGTGACTTTGAGTGAATAGAGTGAAATTGGAATTGTCTTTGATTCCGTATGAGGCGATAGAACCTTGTGTATAGAAATTTACCGATTTCACACGAAACAGCCAGGAATGGCTATTGAGAATACCCCCCTTATGAAGGGTACACGGAAAGAACATCTAATCACCTTTTTTTAAAACGAGATTTCAATCTCAAAATGTAGAGCACTCAATAGACTATAAGTTACGACTCAGTTACAGATACAAATATTCATGTAACTTGTGTTTTTATCACTTAAAAAAAAGATGTATACGAAAGTTATATGAATAATTACATCGTTCCAAACTTTCAAATCGCGAAACTCGAAAAGTTGCTAATGTCACTATAGACATGTTCTTTCCGTGTATCCTTCCTATAGCGATAACCATTACTATTTGTCAAAGTTGTAACGCCAGATAAGTCTGTAATTTTAATGAATACAGATCTATTTTTAAAGTAACATTCTGAGTAGATTCACACACACAGTTGTAACACATATTGAACGGGCATAGAAAACATTAATAGCTATTCTAATTTTACACAATATACAAATTAATTAGTTCACATTTAACTACAACCATATTTTCACTTCAGGGATACATAAGACATAATCGTCTGTAACTCTTCGAGCGCCAACGACGCATACAAAAGTTGTCATCCACACGCCGAGTTGGCATAACGTCAACGTGGACTTAAACCTTAACCAATCGTTCGTAGGTCGCATTTGCACTGTGCAGCCGGACGCCTATAAGCGTTGGTGGCGTCGTAGGCTGGCCCATGACGCTTTTAAGCGTCCTTGGCGTTGAAAAGGATAAAATTAAAGACCCATAAGGGTTGAAATATTGAATCTTTACTTCGAATATTGAACAAGATATTTGGAATATATAACGAGCATGGTTAGGCTAGGAAGCGGTTGTTTTATGCGATAAACGCTACGTTGACGTTTGACGCATGTTTTTATTTTGACATCAGAACTTCTAGTGTAATCAACTGCTGCACTAATCTAAATCTAATTACCAAACATTGGTTTTCCGCGGTTGAACGTACGAACAAACAAGGCAAAACATGATCTCTATTGGAGTATCTTTCCGTATTTTCCCCATTTTTGTATTTTTACGGTTTTCCCCTGAATATCAATTATACTTTTCAAATACTCACTGAGAGATGCCAACCCCGGGAATCGAACCCGGATCCTCGACATTTCGTGTCGCGTGCCTACCCCTTATACCAAGATTGGCGTATCTTATTGGTATATTTTAAAAGTATAATTGATATCCCAATCTTGGTGTAAAGGTGCACGCAACACGTAATATCGAGGATCCGGGTTCGATTCCCGGGGTTGGCATTTATGTTTTTTTCCTATGTATTCACGTTTCAGGGTGTATCTTAAAAGTATAAACAAGGCAGAAGTAGATCGCATGCGTCTAACGCTGCGATTATTGCACAAACCAACCGCGCGGTTAAAGGAGGGTGAAACCTTTTTTTCATTTTCAAGTCTTTTTAATCACGCATGCGCAACACGTCCTGGTAAAATTGACAATAAGGAAAAATATCCAAAGCTCACCCAAAAGGGGGCCGTTTTAAAAATGAACACTTCAAATCGAGCTTGATCACTCGTTTAAATTCTAAGTCCTAAAAATTATTTCACGTGTTATTTTATTCAAAATCAACTTTTCATTGCCACTCGTTGCCATAGAGATGTCCCCTGGGTAACACGTCTAAAATAAGAATTTCAAAGCCCCCACTCCCCCGAAAGTCAGGATTTGCATGCTTAGGAGATGAAGCATGAAGGAATCGGCATATAGCTGTCGAAACTTAACGTTTGATACAGCGGTGCCTTAGAAAATCTTATTTCAGACGAGTTACCCAGGGGAAATTTCCATGGCAACGAGTGGCAACAAAAAGTTGATTGACCCAAAGGCGTTTTATACAAAGTGATGAAAATTTTATTCAACGTACAGCATTAGATAAAATCACAAGAGCGGCAACGAATGGAATAAATTTGTCGAATGAAAGTATTTAAAAATGACCGGCCTAAGTTTTTTTACACATATAAAATATCACCAAGTCCCAAACTAGGCAAAGCCGATAACTATGGGTACTAGCTAATGGAGAAATATCCAAGTCTCTAGAGCAAACATTCGTATTCATCATGCAAACATCTGCCCCGACCGGCGATCGAACCAGGGACCTCAAGCTTCATAGTCAGGGCCTCTAACCACTAGGCCAGGTCGTCAAAAATGTTATTTAAAAAAGTGACAGTTCTGACGAAGCATACATACGGGTTTACAAAATTGTGTAAAGATAATACAAATTTAATAATACACCAATCGGACGTCCTTGATTTAGTATTAAATGATACGCTTAAATGATATAGGTACTACGTAGATATACGTACATCACAATATTCTTAATACAACGACATGATTGTTGAAAATATTAATTTAAACAATTGTTTGAACCTTTGAACTTGACGAAATGGCATTTCGATAACATTTTTTGTAGTGATATCGTCGGGGATAGTGCAATACCGCGTGACTAGCACTGGTAAATACTGCGTATCTGCACAACACCCATGGGGAAAATCCGGTAACTGGCGTATCTAATAAATGTTGCCAAATTTTCCCGCCAACGAACGTAAAATCCTGATTAGAATACACCAGTTCAAAAACCCGTTCCATTGTTTTGTGTGGATACGCAGTATTTACTAGTGCTGGTTACGTGGTTTTGCACTATGGGTGTTGTGTAGATACGCAGTATTTACCAGTGCTAGTTACGTGGTTTTGCACTATGGGTGTTGTGTAGATACGCAGTATTTACCAGTGCTAGTTACGTGGTTTTGCACTATGGGTGTTGTGTAGATACGCAGTATTTACCAGTGCTAGTTACGTGGTTTTGCACTATGGGTGTTGTGTAGATACGCAGTATTTACCAGTGCTAGTTACGTGGCTTTGCACTATGGGTGTTGTGTAGATACGCAGTATTTACCAGTGCTAGTTACGTGGTTTTGCACTATGGGTGTTGTGTAGATACGCAGTATTTACCAGTGCTAGTTACGTGGTTTTGCACTATGGGTGTTGTGTAGATACGCAGTATTTACCAGTGCTAGTTACGCGGTATATAGCACTATCCCCGACGATATCAAAAAAATGTTTTTGTCTTTTTATAACAGATCTAAAAGTCAGATCTCTACGATGAGTCAGTCAGTAAAAGATCGTGATTTGATTATATCTTCATACATATTTAAGAATACGAAGACCGCCGATACGTACCTACGATTTATGTATGTTGATAAAAATATCACATTAAAATTAGTGCGTATTTTTGCACAAAGCGAGGAACAATAAATTCCTTACTAAAAAAAGTGTAACTTGAAATTCTTTTCAGGTCCCAAGCAATTTCCAATGAGTCGCTTTTAACATTAAATTAACACTAACAACGATACAATACTTATACAACCTTTATAGAACATGCAATATACTTTATCATGATACTCGGGACTTAATCGCGTAAAAAACATATATTTAAATTTGAATTTGAACACCTCGGCGTTCGTTAGTCCCTTCGAGACCATGGATCCAACGTCGCGTCCGAAACGTCGAGGTATTTAAATTCAAATTTAAACATACGTTTTTACGCGATTAAGTCCCAAGTATCATGATAATGTATGAAAATCGCGAAAGTTTAAATCAATACACATGCAATATACTGTTTAGAGTACCGACGAACTGACAAGAGCTACCACGAAAGGATTGGGTTAGGCTCATAAAACTCACTATCCCGAAATTTGCACTTTCCCTAAATATGCACTTTCACCGTAAGTGCATATTCCCAAAAAGTACATTTTCCAAAACGGACACTTCCCACAATGTAAATTTTTCCATAACGAACACTTTCCCGAAATGCAGGTACTATAAAATGTGTGGAGTGCCAAACCAAGATGATTGAGTACCTCGTTTTCCCATTTTGATGACGGAAACTGCTCTTTTGGAAAAGCACATTCCGGGAAACTGCACCACCTGAGAAATTGCACTTTTTGAGAAAGTGTACCAATTGGGAAGTGCGCTTTTCGAGAAAGTGATCTTTCTAAACAAGTGCACTTTTAGAGAAACTGGGTTTTATGAGCATAAACCGTAGAGTGACATAGATGTATATGGGAAACGGCTTCGTCATTTCTGCCCCCATTAGGCAATAGGCGGTATCTCATTTTTAGTTGTTCCGAGTAAATCGAGTAAACGTAAAAATCGATTTCGCGTCACATTGTGATGTATTTATTCTAACTATGAAGGTTTATTATTATAACTTGAGGTCCATATTTACTAGTGATATGTTTAAAATATTCATATTTTCATTATTTTAATTGTTAATTGTGATACTGTCATTACGCCTAGCATTATCCTGCTAAATTGTTTAGTTACTGCTGTTTCTCTTAACGTAGTCATTCAAAGTCCCATACTAAAACGCCTGTGTACGTTTTTCTGAAAAAATCATTATAAATACAAAATAAAAGTGAAAGTAATAACATTTTTAATCATATTCATTACCTTTAGCTTCAAACTATTAACAAAATTGTATCGAATCACCTTTATTTCTGTTTTTTTAACAGCTTAAATCTATGCATCTGAAACAGGCAATTCGTTACAAAATGCCATTATATTGAAAGGAATAAATATTTGCAGTGATTTTATTACATTTTAGATGTTTTTTGGCGAACTCCATAAACATTTTTGTTTTTCTGATCGACATTATGAATCTGAAATATAAGAAAAACATCACCACACCATAACCTAACCTAACCCTTTTGAATGTATTGTATAATATGTATTTCATTTCGATAGATTATGATTATTTTAAAGGATTACGAAAAACTTTCTAATCACACTTTAATCAACAAACTTGAAGGTAATGACAGGATTCCCTACGCATCGCAGAAATGGCAGTAACTAATATTATGAAGCTAGAGCGAGCTATCGCGAACCTTTAATGCGTACCAAATACTAAGCCATTTGGCGGTAACAAGGAGAGATAGCGCTAAATGTCTTCAAAATAACTATTTGCCGCCAATTGCCTTTAAATAAGTAACTCTAAAATAGACGTTTTTCCGGAGTTATTAGAAAGCATAAGTACATCTTGCTATTTCGCTTAGCAATAATGATTTACCGCCAAGTGATTTAGCAAATTGAAGAATAGTTGAGATATGAAAAATATTCTTAGATGGTTTTGGGCATGTTTTAAGTAAGATATACAAAGAAAAGAAAAAGAAACATATATTATACAGATATTATATATATATATATACAGATATGGCTAATTTGCTTAGTTCATCTGAAGCAGAATTTCCTAAGCTATACATACGATGCAATAACTAACTCAAAAGTGATTTTTTTTTTGAGATACCGCCTATTGCCTTATGAGGGCAGATTTTCATATATGACACATACTTTCGTTTAATCATACAATCCTTTGTTAGGCTCACCCTGGCATTTGGTGTCCAGAGGGTGGTTGGTCCGTGCAAAGGCGCCTCCCGTCTGTCTGCTTTATGCCACCCAACCATGTTTTAGACTAAAATTAATAAATGTCATGTTGCTGGTTGTTTCTTACAGCACAAAATAAAGGAAAGGAAACACGTGATAATAATATCTCACTACACACAATCCTCGTGATGTTTTGAGCTTTCTAGCATCACGTGATTAACAGACGATGACTGTCAAAAGAGTAGAAATCAAATTGCTTAGATATGGCAACAAATTTGTATGAGAAATTTTAGTTATCTTTTCTCCGTTTTTCACTTTTTTTGCCACACGCAATTTTTTTCGTCTGTAGCTGCACGGGTACGCCAATGGTGATCCCAATTCCGCACATATGATACACAACCCCTCCCCCCCCCTCTCCACTTAACAATACACTTAGCAGAGGTCACTTATTACATACGGCAGTGACAAACACCCAGTCACCTACATGTCATGACAGCTAGACTACTCGATTATAATTATAAACAAACTTAAATTCTAATACCGAACGATTTTGTACATGTGGCAACGCTAAAAATTCGACTTACATGATTATATAGTTGTATATAGAGTTACATGCAAAAACGATAAAACCTAAAGGACTCCTAAAGTCTATATAATATCATAGTGATGAACAAGCCTCCGTGACATGGAGTCTGTAGGACTTAGGGAACTTATCCATACTACGTGGCCCGTTTACGGGGGGTGGGGGGAGAGGGGGGGGTCTTAAAAACCACGCTTGGTCACTGAGGCGAGGGAGGGGGTTAGGTTTTTATGACGTAGTCATTACTGGCGAGGGAGGGGGTTAGGTTATTGTCACGTAGTCAACATTTTCTAGAGAAATATATATACTATATTCAAATATGGAACTAACCCTAAACTCACAGGAAGGAACACTGACGCAAAATAGTTACTTTTAATACAGTTGCTCAAAAAGTGGCACCTTTTGTGGCTACGTATCGTGCGGAAAGCAAGTTGAGTACTACGTGAAAACTAGAGGGGGAGGAGGGGGTCTTGACGTACAATATGGATGGTCACCGAGGAGGGGGAGAGTATGGGTACGTTCCCTTTGACCGCTGCTTACAACAATAGCCATCTCTCTAGGTCGAAGTGTCATACGAAAAGGCTTATTACTTTAAAGTAATCATTGACATACCAACACCACGGACTTCGGGTTAGCGCTTGAAAACGTCCGAACTAAAATACCACTAATCGAGCGTCAGCCAGTCTTAGTTTGGTCGAACGACAGCGCTGTGACGTATGGCTGTCATCGACAAATGCCGTGTTGTACTGGGACACATTTTTCGTGAATTTTGTACTAGAACCAAAGTCCATGGTGTGTAAGTAGATGACAGGCATATTGTATAGACGTTAGCGGGCCTGTGGGTTCTCGTCCATGGTTATAGGAATCGTGAACTGCGCCTATAATGGACAGTTCGACTAAAAATACTATTCGAGTGTAGAAGGGTTCACAAGAGCAGGCATGAATGAATTGAACGAGTGAATGAAATTCCGTGTGTCACCTACTTGATTTTTAAACAGAATTTATCATTCATGATATGCAAAGGAAGCAAGGTCCATACAGCCATGTCTGTTGTTTTTATTTATTTAGTGCAGAAAGTACTAGTCACGTCCTGTCCTGTCTTCCGTAAAGCGATAGTGTACTTTACGGCGAGCAGCGGCTGGCGGGTACTTGGGGTGACTATCACGTTAATTTTTAAAGTAACGATCTTAAAACTTAGACATTGCCATAGTAAATAAATACCCATGGGGTTGAGAGTTCCGCCACAGGAGAGAAACTGCAGGTGAAAGCTATTTTTTTACATTTTATTGAGGCTTTGAGGAGACTCAAGGCATAATAATTTACAAAGCACTGCCTATAGGAAAGCTAGTTGCCCTGTAAAAAAATGTCTAAGTGACATAAGTGTTTCATCAATCAATAAAATTAGTACCAGCTCTGGTGAACCCATTTAGTACTATCGAAGGAACTGAATCGAATACCATTGTGGACCCTTTTCGCTGCACGTCATATTGTCATACCACAGATTAGCCAATGGAGTCATTATAAAATTGAATGCGATAAGGTTCCACAGAGGCACGCGATCGGGTAAAAATTTCAAAACGCGCGATAAAAATTGAGCTCGTTCGCAAATTGCTGCATTACGAAGGCATTTGAGACAGTCAAAGTTTCTATATCTAAATTTTATTTGCACCCATAAATTTCGCAGGTTTTTTTGTTACATATCGAAATTCAAGGCCGGCCTTTGAGGATGCTGAGGATATTGGGACATGAGATCCTTCGAAAACTATTCCGAAACAGGGCCCAAGCTAATATGATTTTAATAGTAGTTTATGCAACTGTTACATAATGAGGGTCCTTAAAACAAGAGTGCGTTTTTATGAAACGAGGTGAAACCGAGTTTCATAGTAAGATCACACGTGTTTTAAGGCGTTATTATGTGGAGTTGCACACATTACTTAGCTACACACATAATAACTACTCTAAGATGAGTTCAGAAGCCGTAATGGCGGCATAAAAAACCTGTCACGAATTTGACTGGTTTTTGACAACCGAATATCGACAATTCTTTTTAATGAGGCCTATTTAAATTGTATTGGTTTTCGAAGATGTTCCAAATTTAAAAGTCTGCTACCACAGATAAGAAAATTTTCATAGTAAAACGGGCTGTCTTAATGCTGGTCTTTGCCTACGGTTTCTGAACGCATTATAGAGGACTTATGATATGTGTGCAGACAGTGCGAGCTGAAAACCTAAGCCTATAACCTCGGTAAAGCCAGCCATAATTGAGCCCACACAAATTTTAAACGACCATTGACTTACCAACACCACGGACTTCGGGTTAGCGCTTGAAAACGTCCGAACCAAAAGACAACTAATCGAGCGTCAGCCAGTCTTAGTTTGGTCGAACGACAGCGCTATGATGTATGGTTGTCATCGAAAAACGCCGTGTTGTACTGGGACACATTTCGTGAATTTTGTACCAGACCTAAAGTCCATGGTGTTAGTAAGTCAATACATACGACCCAGTTTTCGAGGACCCCAAAACCCTGAAATACCCTACTGATCCTCAAAGTCTTCGCCTGAAAGGAATGTTTCAGTCACTCCAGCCCACTAGGCATGACCAAGTTCTAACTTAAATTAATGGAATACGCAGAAGACTTAGCTCCTAGCGGCGCAGAGCTGGTCTTCAGATAACGGAGGAGCTGATGATGTTCACAGCTTCACACCCCGACGTAGGAGATGGTGACAGGCGCTGGCTGTCACGCTCGCGAGCTGGGTTTCTCGTCCATTCGTTTTGACAGTTCTGACAGGAACTCCCTGTAACGACAGAGGGTTTGGTTATAGCACGGCTTATCAGTGTTTTGATCGTTCATCATGTCAGCCTCTAGACGTCCACTGCTGGCCGGCGGCCTCCCCCGCGGCTCTCCACTCAGACCGGTCTTGTGCTTTCCGCATCCACCGCCATTTTTAATAATTACGTGAAAATTATATTAAACAGTAAAGGTATTGATACATGTGACACAAATTGGCTACTTAATGAAATGATTATTAGCCTAAATAAAACAAAAGCCTTGAATTCATGTTTAAAAAAAATTTGGTACTGTTTAATACAGTTTTCGCGTAACGATTAAAATAATTGTGGCATCTATTTTCATTTGAGTGGCATATTTTCGGGAGACGTTGAGTGATGGTTAGTGAACTGCCTATAGACACTCGCAACACCAGAGGGTTTGCAGATGCGTTGCCAACCTAGACGGCTGTGATGGAATGCCTCTCGTGCTTTTCTCCTCACACCAGGCCCGCTTTTTACAAAGCTACAAGTTGCAATTTACAAGCGGAAGTCTCATTCTATCACCTTGTATTAGAAAGAGACTTCCGCTTGTAAATTGTAACTTGTAGCTTTATAAAACACGGCCCAGAAGGCAACTTTGCAAGGACTGCTTCTTAGAGGCAGAATTATCCCATCTGCGAACATGTAGAGCAGCCACTAGTTGCCGACGTCAGCGCGCCGCTGACAGCCCTCCGTCTCCATTTTTTTTTCGACAAGAAAGGCAAACGAGCAAGTGGGTCACCTGATGGTAAGTGATCACCACTGCTAACAGACACCCGCTACCTCGGGGGCTTTGCAGATGCGTGGCCAACCTAGAGAGCTAAGATGAAATCTTGTGCCCGTAATCACACCGGCTGTCTTACTCTCCACACCGGAACACAACAGTGCAACTGCTGCTGGCATGATTAGCGAGTAAGATGGTAGTAGTGATCCGGACGGACCTCGCACAAGGTCCTACCACCTGCTGAAGCGCGAGGTCGGTCACGCACCTGTATATGAGCGGGTCCATATTCCGCGCAAGCATGTAGAGCAGCCACCAGTCGCCAACGTCGGCGCGCCGACTGACGGCCCATGCCGTTTCCATGGCAACAGAACGGGAGCGAGCGTGAAGGAGGCGTGGCCGGATGCCAGGCACGAAGATTATCATCAGTCTGTGGAGACACGAGAAAATCATGTGTATCTTGAACATGGGTCGATCAACTTGTCATTGCCACTCGTTGCCATGGAGATGTCTTTTTTAACCCCCGACGAAAAGTCTGTGTGTCTGTGTATCTGTCTGTGGCATCATAGCTCCCAAACGGATTTACCGATTTCGATGCGGTTTTTTTTAAATCGAAAGCTAGTTTAATCGAGATGGTTCTTAGCTAAGGTTCATTAAAATCGATTGACCCGTTTTTGAAATACTGAACTTTGAAATGATAATGTCGGGGGTTTTTCAACTTTTCTAAGTTGGTTAGGTTATTTTATTGAAAGAGGGAGGAAACCGCGCAAGCGGGTCACCTGATGGTAAGTGATCACCGCCATCTATGAGAACCAGCAACCCCAAGAGTCACTACTCCGTTGCCGGCCTTTGAGGAGGAAAAGGGATAGAGGAAAGAGGGTTGGGGGGAGGGTCCGGGCCTCCGGCACCCTCACTGACCGAACGAAACGCAACAGGAGTGCTGTTGCTTCACGAGGATTTTCTGTGAGAGGGTGGTTCCCCGGACGAGCCGGCCTATTCGTACGGCAGCAAATAGCTACAGAGGGTCCAGTTCGACTTTACGAATGCTGCGTAACGTTACGGTTATCGTACCGAGAACGAGAAACCTCATACAAAATTTTTGTTTCAAATACGCTCACGGGCGGGCGCTGTTCCAAACGTCATACAAACTCGACAACGTTTACTATTCGATTTTACGTTACGCAGCATTCGTAAAGTCGTGCTCGACCCTCTGTATGGCTCTCCCACTACACAAGTCCCCTGTCCCCTGGGTAACACATCAAAAATATAATTTTCTAAAACCCCACTCCCCTGAAGGTCTGGATTTGCATGCTTGGGGGATGAAGCATGATGGAATCGGCAGTTTTAAACTTGTCGAAACTCCTAATGTTTGATGGAGTCTGGAGCCTTAGAAAATCTGTTTTAAACGGGCTACCCAAGGGACATCTCCATGGCAACGTGTGGCAATCAAAAGTTGATTGACTCGCATACAAATAGAGCATGGTTACTGAAAGTTGACTCAGGAAAAAGGCGGCAATTTTTAAAAATCTTGAGTTGGTAACACTTTATGTATAAAGGATTTAAACTTTGGATACCCTTATATATTTTCAATGTCACTCGATTAATTTTAATACAGTCAACTTGCAGAAAACACTTTCGAATATCAAACAAACTTTAACAGTAAAAGGCGTCTCTACAGTTAATAAATAAAACGTGCCCCCTTCACGGTCCTTTACGCCACCTAAGGGGGGGGGGGGGGGGGACGCGCCCCCAGAAGGGGGGGACACCCCCAGTGGCGTGCATAGAGTTTTTAGCCAGGGTAGGCAGAGAATTTCGAGTAGATCTATGTATGATATTCTGTAGTGAATACCAATTGGATGCCCAAAGTTAAAAAAAAAGAAAAAAAACAGGACAAAAAAAGGAAAAAGTTTCATAAATAAAACCCCCCTTCAAGGTGACTTTACGTCCCCTAAGGGGGGGGGGGGGAGATGAGAGGTAGCGCCCCACTGATTGAGTTGGGATTTTTTTTTGACATTTAAAATGAAATTTTCAATACGAAATAAAGGAATCTAATCTGATCGAACGGTTAAATAATTAAAACGTGCGCCCCTTAACAGTCACTTTACGCCCCTCAGGGGGGGGGGGGATGCCCCACTGATTGGGGACTCAAACTACACATATTTAAGAAATAAACTGACCTGTAAACGACGAGCAGACCCAACACGGCAGCCAATATGACATACCAAAACCATAAAAATATGTACGTCTTCTCGTTAACGATGTTGAGAGGCAGCACACAGAGGCTGTCGTGCGTCTGGATGCTTCCCGAGGAACCATACTTGTGGAAGGTGCATTTGGTGACACGAGGGAAGATGTAGATCATGGGGTCGAACCTGGAACCAGGAGATGCTTTGAGGTCATTTTAGGGGGCTGAGTTGAGGCAAGATCGATAAAACCAGGACTGCCAATGGCTATACAATGTCGCGTTCCCGTAAAATAATGAGCCTGCTGTAGCTAGTTTCATTATAGAGAGGGGTACCATTAATTTTGTATGACACTTAGATCTCTGGCTAACACAATAGCGCCGTCTATGAACTGAAAGAAAAACTAATTTAGATGGCGCTATTGTGTTAGCCAGAGATCGAAGTGTCATACAAAATTAATGGTACCCCTCTCTATAGTGGCTCACCGCGGCTTTTTTCGTAATGACTTTCCAAGTAAATTATAGAAGGTGCGGTGTCCAGAGGGTGGTTGGTCCGTGTTTGAACACGCTTTCGTCCTACGCGCGAATTACGATACGCTTACGATACGACGCCGTGCGCGAAGGGCCTATTTTAAGCAATTTTTTATCCCGTTAAGTACAACCGTGAAATAAATAACCAAAAATAAGTCGCAAACGAAGTTTTTACAACAGACGGCATAGTCTGTTAAGGATTCATCGGACAAAAGGAACATAGGTACAGATATGACAATGTTCAACGGCAGGGCGGGTCTCCCTTTTGCGGACACTTTTGTCAACCACAAACCCACAACCGAACAATAAGAACCTTGAATAACAAATGACAAAAGAACACAAAAATAAATCGATGCCCTTGACAAGAAGTCTACTGCGGCCCGAGTACGAATATTCGAATCCTGCGTAAAGTTATCGAGAAATTTGTATGACGTTTGTAACGGCGCCCGCCCGTGAGCGTATTTGGAACAAAAATTTAGAATGAAGTTTCTCGATTTCGATACGATATCGAACGTTACGCAGGATTCGTAAGCACCAAATATACAATTGTCAGTTTACAATGACAATTCGAAAAACATTTCTTTGACAATATGAAGCGCGCTAAAACAAAAGCTCTTCAAGTCAGCAACTGACACCGAATTGTCATTGAAAACTGACAATTGTAATTGTTGAAATAGGGTCCGTGTCTCAAAGCTGTTTTTAACCTTTTCAACGCCAAGGACGCTTTAAAGCGTCATGAGCCGAAGTGCCTACGACGCCACCAACGCTTATATGCGTCCGGCTCAGTGCCAATGCGACCTACGAACGTATGCTTAAGGTTTAAGTTCCCGTTGACGTTATGCCAACTTGGCGTGTGGATGACCACTTTTGTATGCGACGTTAATTAAACTAATAAAGGCCATTAAATTAAAATAACAATCGCCATGCAAAGAACAAGTAGAAAACGCAGTACTCAGTCGCACAAGTAATTGACATCTCGCTGGGCAATCTTCTGAGACGTGTTTTTAGAAATTCGCAACAACTCGTATTTTTATCAGTTAATGGCACAGCGCTGTCATAAAAGTACAATTTGTAGGAACAGAGGCAAATAAGAACTAAGCAGTGATGGATTAAAATCGTGGTCGTTAGACCCGTAATATTTTTTGCATCCAAGATGGCGGATGACAGTTTGACATTTTAGACGATAAAATGGCTATGGCTGTCGATTCTATGGAATTTGGCAGCGGTGAGCTCAATTGGACATATTCTTTTGAATCCAAGTTGGCGGATGACAGTTTGACATTTTTGACATTAAAATGGACATGGGTGTTCATTTCGTGTAGTTTGGCAGCGGTAAGCTCGAATTTGACATTATTTTTAGTCAGATGGAACATTAAGTAATTGAACACTTACCTACTTGGTTTTTGTAAACGTACATATTTCGTGATTTATCTATTAAATTACTGGTTTATTTTCCAAACGAGGTTTTTTCATTTCCTCACATTATTTGAGAAAAGCACTTTAGGTATATTCCTGGACGGAAACGTGAATTGCCTACTTTTTCTTTACAGATGCGCTGCCAACCTAGAGAGCTAAGACGAAATGCCTCTTGTGCCAGTAATTACACCGGGTTTTTTACTGTCCAAACTTTTTTTTTTTATACAACGAGAAGGGCAAGCGAGCAAGCGGGTCACCTGATGGTAAGTGATCACCACTGCCCATAGACACCCGCAACTCCGAAGGGTTTGCAGATGCGTTGCCAACCTAGAGGGCTAAGATGAAATGCCTCTTGTGCCCGTTATTACACCGGCTGTCTTACTCTCTACACCGGAAGCACTGCTGCTTCACGGCAGGACTAGCGAGTAAGATGGTGGTAGCGATCCGGACGGACCTCTCACAAGGTCCTACCCCGCAAAACGCACGGCAATAATGTAGGTACTATTATTATCAGTAGATCAAAACAAAAGACTGATTTAAATATTGTAAATTTATGGCCGTTTTAGGTCGACGAAGCCGAGACGATGGCAGCCGGCCACTGGATGCCCTGACGACCAAAGCCTCTAGGCATCTTGTCCAGGGAACAGACCCTCACCTCTTCTCCTGCGGCACGTCGCTGTACCCCAAAACCCTGGTGCCGTAGTTCATGAACTCCCCGCCCAGGAAGCTGTCCATCATCCACATCTGCACGAGGATGTTGATGAGGCAGAGCAGCTCGCAGCCGAAGTAGCGGAGCGCGTATAGTTTGTGCTCCTGAAAAGTTACAGATGTTTGGTTGTTTATTAACCAGCTTGCAATGGTGTTGCAGAGTGATGCTATATTACGCTCCTAGCTCAGAATACAGAACGAACCAGAACCCGCGAGCGCGCCTCAAAGTGAGGCAATTAAAACTACTCTTGTATAGAGCAGTTTGGTATAGTCATCTCCGAGCACGCAGCGTATCGTGACGTGTTGTAAGAATGACAATACAAATTAATCCCTTTTCGTTACTTTCTTACATGCAGAAAAGCCGTTGGACTTATAAAAAATAGAAATGATTCAATTTCAAGTATAAACGAGTAGCGAAATCAATAAAAAAAATGGACTCATTCCGCGGCGTGCGATTATGAGTGAACGCGGGTTCTGGTTTATTCTGTGCCCTTAGCGTAGTCAAAAAGCACGAAATACGTCCCGATCGCGTTTGCGTTAAAGTGTCAAATAGTATGAGAATTTTTAAACGCGAACGCGATCGAGACGTATTTCTTGGCCTGGTCGGCGATTACACTAGGCGCTCTGTATTCTGAGGGGAGAATGTTATACTGGAATAAACTCATGTAGATTAATAAGTATATTTCACTTGGCCACTTAAATATTATCATATCCCATTTCGAAAGTTATTTTAAGTAGCTTTAGAAGTTAAGATGTTTCTGTTGCATCGGAGACATTTAATGACATCAAACCTTTTACTTGACAATAAAACTAAAAGTTGTTAAAAAGGCCACAAACTCGACATTAGTTAAAAAAAAAACTATTATAGCTTGGGGGATTTTAAGTTGATAAATACCCAAACATGTTATTAGGCTTTAAGGTAATGTGAATAAAATCAGAAAACCAAAATAGTACATAATTAACTTTATTTACAACTCTGTAAGAGCTGTCAATGCAAGTGCCATCATCATCTGTGGTTACGTATTGTAAGACCTAATGTAACTTCTTTAAAAAAAAATCACTTTGTGCCAAGTTTCTTACGGCGCATTCTTCTTGGCAATCATGGTCTTTCAGAAAGCGCTGGTAGACTCAAAAAAATGACGTGTGAAAGAGCATTCAAATTTTGTTTTTTTTTTGCCGCAGCGCAGGCATCATACAGCTAGAGCGAATAAAGTGTGTAGATAAACTATATGATTTACTTATGAGACAAGTGCAGTTTTACATACAGTCGCCATTCAATCGTGAAGCCACTATGAGACGCTGTCATACAAACAAGGAACCGCCTCACTACGACAAAGTCTCATTTACTCTCAACAATTCTAATGGCCGTTCATATCACATTCCGTTGACATCATAAGGCGATTGACATGAAATGCCTCAATGCTCTATATAATTTGCATATTATTAGCTTTATCTATATTTCTATATGTATATTGGTAGCTAGGTTTCCCCGCTTCAGAACTCTTGAAAATAGTAGGTACGTCGCAAAATCCCTCATTATGTAATGTCGAAATTGACTAACTGCTGACTGACTGACTTATCAGCGCCCAACCCAAACCCTTAGGCCTAGAAAGCTAGAATTTTGCTTTAATGTTCCCTTTATGACGTTAACCAGGGATGTGGACCGATTTTGCGAAATTCTACCCCTAAGGGGGTGAAAAGGCGATGGAGGTTAGTATGGACAAATACTAAAGTTACGATTACAAAACGGTGAAAAATATACCCTCCAAGAGAAACAAAAGAACACGTACTTTAGCATTTTCTTAAATTCCATCCCCAAGGGGTTATAAAGGGGGGTCTAAACTTGTTCGAGAAAAACTACTAGGATTATAATATAAAACTTAAATACACAATGTACTCTTCAAGGCCAATAAAAGTGAAACAGGTTTCTACTTCTAAGGGGTGGAAATTGTGAGGTAGAAGTTTGTAAGGTTTTTTAAAGTTCATCCATAAAACTTGGACAAGCGAAAGCCAGAACGCAATGTACATAAGTGCTTATCAATTGAACGCTAGTTAGTCATGCAGACTGCCAATTGGTCCTTGATAGAGCCAAATGGGCGACCTTATCTTGAACTGGTCAAATGAATGGGCCTTTTGAGAGGTTATGTGATGACCAACTGGACGGATATAGGGTTACCAGACGTCAGGAATTTTGGTCATTTGTCTGAGGCCCGAGTAACGAATATTCGAAACCTGCGTCACGTAAAATCGAATAGTAAACGTTATCGAGTTTGTGTAACGTTTGGAACAGCGCCCGTCCGTGAGCGTATTTGGATCTAAAATTTAGTATGAGGTTTCTTGATCTCGATACGATAACCGTACCGTTACGCAGGATTCGAAAAGTCGTGCTCGACCCTCAGAAATGCGGTCGGAGCACGAAAATATTACGATCATTATTATTTTCTAAGTACCTTTTTTATTTACATTAATACAGTAACGCGTGTCAATAGAGAGAGCTAGTCAAAATGTGCTTGGCGTAAGCGCCATAGCTTGTAAAAACTGCTCTGGGTAAGAAACTAAACGTTGATTTCATTTTTGTCTTACCAAAAGACTATAATCGTCACGTAATCGTCCTACGATAACTCTGCATAAGATATTAATTGGCAACCCAGAAAAATCACGCTGTGCTAATACTTTCTTCACCCAGACATTTCTTTAATTATAAATAATAATGGTAGTAGCGATCAAAGGTTGCTGTTTTTTTTTTAAATATGGCTCTGCCCATTGGAGGACAATTTATAGGTTTTGCCGTTGTACGGTAAAAAAAATCTAGATAACGAAATATCCCATGATATTTATTTACAAGCAAAACAACCACACGCTTTAAGATAGGTGATAGAATTTCGGTCGCATCGTTTAATCGACATATCTGAGTGCCACATTAAGTCATCGCCTCCCGCTTCAAGACAACTTCTCATCACCAGCCTTCTTTACGTCCCACTGCTGGGCACAGGCCTCCTCTCAGAATGAGAGGGCTTGGGCTATAGTTCCCACGCCGGCCCAGTGTGGATTGGGAACTTCACACACATTGAATTGCTTCGCAGGAGTGTGCAGGTTTCCCCACGATGTTTCCCTTAAGCGCATGATAAATTACAAATGTAATTCCGCACATAAATTCCGACAAACTCAGCGGTGCGAGCTGGGGTTTGAACCCACGACGCTCTGCTTAAGAGGCCATAGATCAAACCACTAGGCTATCACGGCTTTTTAGATTTTTTATACATACATTTATTCTTACCGAAAATGTTAACATTATCAACGAGTTATGAATAAACTCCACCCCAAAAGTACCTTAAAGGGTGCGATTGTTTTATGTGATAAACGGTACGTAAAACGCGATATATTTAACGCATATATATCATTTTACAACAGATAATCTAATTACCGAACAGTTGCAAAAGCGCTTAGTTGATGCAACTTGTGACCAAAGGGCTGGCAGTTTTCTCTCTCAAAGAATCAGCATCGCTATTCAGCGAGGCAACGCTGCCAGCCTTTTGGGCACTATGCCACGGGGGCCTTATTTAGATTTAATTTAGTTTTAAGTTGTAGTTTATTTAGTTTAAGCTTAGATTTAATGTCATTGTAAATTGCTTTTATTATGTAAATAAAGTTGTTATTATCGAACATTGTTTTACGCGGTGAACGCAGCGTTGAACAAATAAAAGATAGGTGATAGAATTTCGGTCGCTTCCTTTAATCGACATATCTGAGTACCACATTAATGACTTACTCATAAACGTCACTCAAGCCTCTATTAGCTAAAATAGGTGTTGTCTTCTTCTTACTAGCGAAAATGTCAATTTGACAAAAAGGGACAAACGAACTTAAACGGCATTTTAGTTAATATAGGTTTATGAATAACAGGGCAAGTCATCGCCTCACATGGCACATCTTCAAGACAACTAATGCCTATCAACGAATAAAATACCGGATCGAATGATAAGTGATGCAGTCCGTCTGTCCATTGTGGCTCGCGTAACAAGCTGCCGTTGAAAGATGACGACGTGTTGTCATGCCACACGCGTTGTGTGTCTGTTTGTGTGTGACCTTATAATACAGCGTCTAGTGTAACCAACGAGCAAAGAAACGTCGCAATCGCGTTCTTGTTAACGTCTGCTTTTCTGTGGCCAATTTGGCAGCGCCACCAGTGGCACGTATCGACAACAAACAAATCTGCTATTTGACACATTAACGCAAACGCTTTCGAGACGTTTTTTGACCGTCGATCACACCAGTGCCCTTAGTGTAATCAAAAAGCACAAAATACGTCTCGATCGCGTTTGTTAATGTTGCAACGTCCTTTAATTGTTTTTTTAGCATTGAATTGAAGGCAGCAATCTTGACATGTCTTTTTAACCGACTTCAAAAAAAGGAGGAGGTTCTCAATTCGTCGGAATATTTTTTATTTATTGAAAACGCTCTTTAAAAATAAGTAACGTATAAAACCATAACAATATAACAGTTCTAAATGATTTGCGGTTAATTGCATTATAAATAATGAAAACGTGATCAAGATGCATGTAACTGCATCGAAATATCGGGAGCTCATCAAACCCATTAAACCGGGAGACGAGCTGTCGGTAGGCCTCCAACAAGATGGAGCGATGACCTGGTAAAGATTGCGGGACCGCGGTGGATGCGGAAAGCAGAAGACCGGTCTGAGCGGAGAGCCGCGGGGGAGGCCGCCGGCCAGCAGTGGACGACTTTCGGCAGACATGATACTGATGATGATCAAACCTATAAGGTAATCGCGGTCAATATCCCGTGTTCATTATGTCTAACATAACAATATAAATAATTAAACCTCATTGCTTTTAATTGGTACTTGCTGTTACTTATTTTTAAGGCGTTTTTCAATAAAAACACATGTCTAGATTGTTTCCTTCTTTTTAATGGTGAAATAAACGAAGCATATTAGGGTCCCATGTGTGTTCTTGGGATTCGCATCGTATTCGGTTTACATTCGCAACGACATTCGCATTTGCATCCAACGAATACGAAAAATAGACCTTTATGCAAAAACTAGCTCATGCCCCGCGGCTATGCTCTCGTGATATTTCACGAGATATTTTCAAAATGGCCTAGTTCCCTATCCCGTGGGAATTTTGAAAAATCCCTTCTTGGTGCACCTCTAGGATACTCAAGGTACATGTTTGCCGAATTTCAAGTCTCTAGGTCCAGTGGTTTAGGCTGTGCGTTGTCCGTCAGTCATTCAGTCACAGTACTGTTTTATAGGTATAGATTACAGGAAACAAAACAATCTCTCTAAATAATAAATAGCTCAGTTATTTAGTAATCATTGTAAATAACATCAGTTCCATTATCGGACGAGAGACGACGCTGCCCGCCCGTTCGCCCAAACTACATTTAACGGACTGCTAGTAAAGTAGCTGAAATACTTTTAGATGATGGCTCGGAACCCTCGTTGCGCGAGACAACTCGCTCTTGGACGATTTTTATGTGTACTTAATAAACATGCATGTTTAGGCCGAAAAAAACGTTTCACAGTCGTACACAGTCGCAAGAAGTGCGGAGTGAAGACAAGTGTGCAATTAAGAGCTTCATTGACCAACGCTCTTATTACTTCATTCATGTTATTTTAAAGTGCCACTTGAGTAGGGCTTACTCTATCCTGCTACAGTTTTTGCTTTCTAAGAAATTGACAAGTGGCCAAGACACTTGACTAGAAGTACAACTCTACTTGAAATTAGAATCTGTTTGCAAAAGAGCGTGCGCGCATCGTATTGAAATCTTCGATACGAGAATTACTGATGAACGTTATTCACGTACAAACTTCCACGTCATTTTTCACCCTCTTAGGGTACACATTTAAAAAAATCGTGATACACGTTTTCATTTACTGCTTTTGAAAATATATTAACTAAGTTTCGTAACTTCAAAAATAACGTTTTCCGATGCAAACTGTTACCCCCTTAGGAGTGGAATTTCGAAAAAATCCACCCTATCCCTAGTATTTTAAAAGGAACTTACGTATGGCTTTCAACTTTCTAGTTCCAAAGGTTGGGCCTGAGCATTGATATAGGTATATAATATAGCATTAATGCAAAAAATCGAACTAAAACACAGCTACAAAAAGTACCACTATTTGAGCAAATGTCTGTATTTTGAGCAAATGTCTGTATTTTGAGCAAATGTCTGTATTTTGAGCAAATGTCTGTATTTTGAGCAAATGTCTGTATTTTTATTATTTCCAGGCTAAATAATTAAAACATCTCATGAGCTAACAAGGTCGTCGATCACGTCTTTTGATTGCATTTAGGGTTTTTCGTCATGGAACCCTAAATAATCAAGCTCACGTGGGGTAGGGTGTCCCACTATGCAAGATGAGGGGGCCATGGGCAGATGCCTGGTGCCTTTCAAACCACACCTGCCCCTTTTTTAGCCCAACCGGTATTCAATGGTGAACAACGGAATACTCGTCCATATTGCGCCATTAATACGCGTTACTTGTAACTTTGTTAACAGAGAATAGTACGTTGCCAATATGTGCATCTAGAGGCGCTGCCGATTAGCCCATAGTAATTGAGGCAACGCGAACGCGATCGAGACACTGTTAGTGACAAAATTACACTAGAAGCTCTAAGCAATTAGTATAATCAACGATCGCGTTTGCGTTACAGGTGTCGAATAGTATGAGAAATGTTTGTTGTCGATACGTGCTACTAGTGGCGCTGTTAATGTGTCCATAGTCATTCAGAGGTAAACGCGAACGCCATCGAACTTTTTTTTTCAGCCGCTGATTACACTAGACGCTCAGAGCAATTAGTATAAATTTCACATCGCAACAAATGTTGGGTTGGTTATGTAACTGTTTGAAATAGTATTATATGGCATAAATTAAATCACTGTCAGAAACGTAGAACGTGTCAGGTTGTGACAAGAAATCTGTAAATCCTTCTTGGCAAGCTTTTATTCAGTTTCAACGATGCTTGTCTCTCTGTAATCAAATCATGCAAGTTAAATTTGAGGAGAGGGCTATGCTCGGGGTATCTCTGCGGGATATAATCAGGAATGATGATATCCGCAGCAGAACAAGTTTACCGACATAGCCCGAAGAATTGCGAAACTAAAATGGCAGTGGGCGGGGCACATTGCTCGCAGGACTGATGGCCGATGGGGTCAGAAGGTTCTCGAATGGCGTCCGCGGACCGGGAGACAGAGCTGTCGACAGGCCTCCAACAAGATGGAGCGACGCCCTGGTAAAGATCGCGGGACCGCGGAGGATGCGGAAAGCACAAGACCGGTCTGAGTGGAGAACCGCTGGGGAGGCCGGCGTCCAACAGTGGACGTCTTTAGGATTTACTTGAAAATGGTATGGTAGTCGGAGGATATTCTCAGTCTTCCCAGTCGAAAAAGCTATTACCGACAGAGGTATGTACCTATAATATAGCACTCGCAAAGAATACTAAAACAAACCAATTAAAAGATTCCGGTGAAACCAGTTAATATCCTTTAACTGCCTAATTATACCTTTCTTTAACGGTGAAACCAACTGCAAGAAAAAACCAACCGTATCTCAACAGGAAAAGGCGTGTTTTACTTTGCCAAGCAACCTGTACAGCCTCAAGACATGCCGTCTGGGCCAGTTTTTTTTAACAATTGGTCCAATTGTCGAAAATTTGCAAGCGGGTAACCTGTACCCTCAAAACTGTACGCTACTCGTTGGGCGTAAGCTTCTTTTTCGATCAACAATTACAAAAGATCAGTCTCTCTAATATCTCTATAATCTATAGATGAGGTCGGTGACCTATCATCAGACGTACCAACATTACCTGTATCATAAGCCATGCCTTGTAGTGTGAAATTCGTCTCAACAGCTGCGTACCGTTGAACAAGTTGAACCGTGACCCATTGTGGAACTTTATCACATCATCATCATCATCGTGACAATTGATGTATGTTAGACCATATCAACTAGGACTTCGACGAGGTATAACTTTGTCAAACACAGCTCAGCTGGAGCCAGAAATGTCTAAAGCCGATTGAAATAATTTCCATGCATTTTAATTCATTGCTTCTCAGGAGAAATTTAATGTGGCACATAAATTCTTAACGATTCACGTGCGAACCGGGTTCGAACCCACGACCCTCTGCATGAGAGGCCATAGGTCCAACCACTGGGCTATCATGGATTTATTTCACAACATGCTCTAAATATTACATTGGACATAGCGTGTAGTGTATATAATCAACGACCAAAAATAGCTCACGATCGCTTTTACGTCTGACTTAACATGGGCAAATTGGCAGCGTGCTAGTGGCACGTATCGACAGCAAACTATTCTTATACTATTTGACGCCCGTAACGCAAACGCGTTCGAGACGCATTTTTTGGCCGTTGATTACAATAGAGACTCAGTGCCCTTAGTGTAATCAAAAAGCACAAAATACGTCTCGATCGTGTTTGCGTTAAAGTGTCAAATAGTATGAGAATTGTTAAACGCGAACGCGATGGAGACGTATTTCTTGGCCTGGTCGGCGATTACACTAGACGCTCAGAGCGTAGGTATGTGTTTTTGAAGGCGGTTTTATATAGTAGTTTATGCAACTGCAACATAATGAGTGTTTTAAGGCCTAATTATGTGGAGTTTCATACATTACTTTATCTACACACATATTATAAGTAGTCTAAGATGGGTTCAGAAGCCGAAGGCATATCATACCCATACCTGTCACGAATTTGACGGTTTTTTTAATCATAGACATCAAACACCGAGCGTTTCGTAAACTGTTTTTTTTTTTATTGTAAATTATGCTGGTTTTTGAAGATGTTTCAAATTTGTTACCGACATCGAATTCAATATCGAAAAGTCATTAAGACATCGAATTCGGTTTCGTAATGACTTTTCGTACTGCTGGCGGCGAGCAGTCGACGATATGCTGAAATGCTGGTCATTTTCTACGGTTTCCGAACGCATTATAGAGGAATTATGATATGTGTGTAGATAAAAGATTTTTGCCGTGCTGTAGAGTGACAACGGCAAGGTACGACGTGACCAACCGACGACCACGCTAAAGGCATACCAATACCAGTACTCCGTGGCAGCCAAACAAATCGTCGCGCACGTTTTTTTTCCCGGTCATTGGCTCTTACGCAATAGCGGTCCATCGATGGCTGCCGCGCTACCGGAACGAGATTGGGCCGTTGCTGGCACGCAGTGGATGCCGCCTCGGTCAATGCCTTGGTTGCGCAAGGTTCGTACTTTACATCATTGCTGAGCCCTCCGACTTGAGTTCAGCGCGACTAGTTCCTTGTATGGGAGCTGGTATAAAGCCTTTTGATTCTAAATTATAAATAACCTAATCAACTTAGAAAAGTTAAAAACCGCGACACTGTCATTTCTTAGTTCAGTATTTCAATAACCAGTGAACCGATTTTAATGAAACCTGGCTAAGAAACGTCTCGATTAAACTAGATTTTGATTGAATAACCGCTATGTAATCAGTCCGTCCTTTTAAGAGCTATGATGCCAAAGACAGATCCGCAGATACACAGGTCAAGCTTATGACAACCCTCGTTTTCGTCAGGGGTTAACAAAATCTATCAAACGTGTTACAGATTTTGTAATAAGTACTTTATTTGTACGACATTAGATATGAAAAGGAAATGAAGGCAAACCACCTGTCAGTGCTAAACTTAAAGTTATCATTCAGTAGGCCGAGCACGAAGTTTACGAATCCTGCGTGACGAAATCGAGAAACCTCATACTAAATTTTAGTTCCAAATACGCTCATGGGCGGTCGCTTCCAAACGTCATACAAATTTCTCGATAACGCTCACTACTCGATTACGTTACGCAGGATTCGAAAACTTCGTGCTCGACCCTCTGTGCCCTTAGTGTAATCAAAAAGCACAAAATACGTCTCGATCGCGTTTGCGTTAAAATGTCAAATACTATGAGAATTGTTAAACGCGAACGCGATCGAGACGTATTTCTTGGCCTGGTCGGCGATTACACTAGGCGCTCTGTACTCGATTACGTTACGTAGGATTCGAATGTTTGCGTTCGGGGTATACAGTAGCCATCAAACATGGCTCCCCAACGAATGGTTGCGTGCCAGTTTTTGCTCTCGCACAACGCACAACCCATCTGGACCGTATCCTGTCAGGTGTTAGCAAGTGTCGATCTAAATGTCAAACCAACATCTGCTGACGTTTTTTACTTCGCAAAAAAACTTCAAGATGCTTACTAGATGAGCCACAATTGTTAAAAACAACAGTACAGCGTGTGCGCTATTCATAATAACCTAACCAACTTAAAAAAGTTGATAAACCCTCGACTTTGTCATTTATAAGTACAATATTTCAAACACGAGTGAACCGATTTTAGTGAAACTTAGCTAAGAACCATCTCGACTAACCGAGCTTTCGAATAAAAAACCGCATCGCAATCGGTCCATTCGTTTGAGAGCTATGATGCCACAGACAGATACACAGATACACAGGTCAAACTTATAACACCCCTCTTTTTCGTCGGGGGTTAAAAACAGAAATGTCCTGACTGACGGACTGACTTACTGACTTACTGACTGACTGACTGACTGACTGACTGACTGACTGACTAACGTCCAGCTCAAACCCTCTACCTAGAAAGCTGAATTTTGGCATCGAGTTTTCGTTTATAATATACACTAGGGATAAGGGGGGATTTTTCTAAATTCCACTCTTAAGGGGGTGAACAGGGCGGTGGAGGTTTCTATGGAAAAATGTTTTTTTTTTTAAGTTACGAATATTAAACATGGCCAATACATTTTTCTAGAGAAATAAATGAACACGTGTTTCAGCATTTTTGAGAATTTCCACCCTAAGGGGGTAAAAATAGTGTGGAAGTTTGTGCGAGAAAATGTTTTCTTTGATGGAAAAGGGAAAGATTTTGCGAAATAACCACGGGATAGAGAGCGATGCCGCGGGCGAAAGCTGCTATTATAATCAGACACTACAAATCTTAGACCTCCTCTCCAAAGGATCTGTTCCACTTAACTCTATAACTGTAAAAACACACTTTCTCCAACCACTCAACTAAGCCACTCATGGACCAGTATCAAAATGGTGGTTTTAGTTTAAAAACGACTTGTTACACTTTTTTCTAGCTTTTTTAAGTAGCGGTGCTTAGAACCAATCGCGTGGAATTTGCTGCTGTTTTATTTTTAAACCCTGAAACAAAAAAATTACCGCTATGTGTGTCTGTGTGTCTCTCTGTGGCACCGTAGGTTTTAGCCGGTTGAATTGATTTGAATGCGGTTTTTTTATTTGAAAGCGTTAAAATACCATTGTTATTATATGGAGCGGTCTGTGCCTCTTGTTCGGTATAAGTCCGGGAAACGTGACGTCTGCCACGTTCTCTAGTTTGCCCTTGGGGTTAGCTTAGCACCAAGTCTAACCTGTGTCCTTAGTGTAATCAAAAAGCACGAAATATGTCTCGATCGCGTTTGCGTTAAGGGGCCGTCCATTAATCACGTGAGGCTTGAAAGGGGTTTGTCAAAAATCACGAAATGTCACAAGGGGGGGAGGGGGGTGTAGTAAGATATCACGTGTATTTATTTTTTCATTATTTTTATGCCAATCAAAAACAACCTGCAACCTATCTGTCTAGACGTTTTTATCATGGTCCTTTATTTCAGAATAAAATAAGATTATACTTTACACCTGCATTAATTTAAGATATTCTAATATAGTCTAAAAAAAATTGTGATTTTTTGTAGATACTAAAAATACACGTGATGTTGGGTGGGGGTGGGGGGGTAATCTTAAACCTCACCATCTATCACCAAGGGGGAGGGGGGGGGGGGTAATCTTAAACCTCACCATCTATCACCAAGGGGGAGGGGGGGTAATCTTAAACCTCACCATGTATCACCAAGGGGGAGGGGGGTTCGAAAATGCTTAAAAAAAGATCACGTGATTAAAGGACGGCCCCTAAAGTGTCAAGTAGTATGAGAATTGTCAAACGCGAACGCGATTTAGACATGTTTCTTGGCCTGGTCGGCGATTACACTAGGAGCTCAGAGCGCCCCTTACTTTACTTTTTGTGGAAAGATTTTTTTATTTCACAATTTTAAGTCGCGTTAATACAAAAAAAAATCTCCAACTCCTAACCGTTGAGGAGTTGTACCTTCCATCATCACGAGATGATGACCACAGACGCAAGTACTTGAATAGCTTTCGAAAATATATGAAACACATCATACGTGATCTCAGTAGGAGTGTCTTTTTGTATTTTTTCTCCCAATTTTTTATTTTTACGCTTTTCCCGTGAATATCAATTATATTTTTTATAAAACTCACTGAACCATGAATACACAGAAAAAAACCAGAAAAATGCCAACCCCGGGAATTGAACCCGGATCCTCGACACTCCGGGTCGTGTGCTTTTCCCCTACACCACGGCTGGACATAGAGGAAAGGCCGAATTTTTTCTATGTATTCAAATCTTAGCTTGTTTTCATCACTTTTTGCAGTGACTAGCGCCAATCGTGGTGTAGGGGAAAAGCACACGACCCGGAGTGTCGAGGTTCCGGGTTCGATTCCCGGGGTTGGCATTTCTTTGGTATTTTTCTGTGTATTCATGTTTCAGTGAGTTTTATAAAAAATATAATACATTATACGTGTCCATAAAATTTGAAGGTTGCCCTCGATTTCCCTAGGATCCCTTCATCAGATCCTGACTTGGTGACAATGGGACCTACTAGAAAGTATATCCTTGCAAGCAAAAAAAGAATGTTTGAAATCGGTATAGCCGTCTTCGAGTAATCGAGGAACATGCTTAAATAAAAATAACGAACGAATTGAGAACCTCCTCCTTTTTTGAAGTACGTTAAAATCCGCTAGAATCGCTAGCCTCGACGTCGAGTGAGGTCTACTGTCATTCTCCACCAATGAGAGAAAAGCTGCTGGCCTATGATTGGTGGAAATTGACAGATAGACCTCACGCGACACTAGGCGATCCTAGCGGATTTTTTAAATACTCTGGGTACTGTGGGCACTGTGGCACTGTTATGCAATAAGGATACCAAGATGTAGGATGGCAGGGGTAATTCCAAGTGTCTGCTGGTATTATATTTGCTGATTCACTTATATTCAAAGAACCATTAAACTATTTGCATAAATGTTTTAAGTTTATAAGGAAACATGACTCATTAAAATTGCACAACCTTCGTATTTTTGTTAATATCAATGTTAACAGGTTAATGTTGTTAAATCTTAGCTTAAACTAAATAAACTACAACTTAAAACTAAATTAAATCTAAATAAGGCCCCCGTGGCATGGTGCCCAAAAGGCTGGCAGCGTCGCCTCGCTGAATAGCGATGCTGATTCTTTGAGAGAGAAAACTGCCAGCCCTTTGGTCACAAGTTGCATCAACTAAGCGCTTTTGTAACCCATGTTGTTTTAATTACATATCTGTAACTGTTTGCGTGTTTGTCATAGTCATACAACTATAGTAGTGAACAGAGGGTCGAGCACGAGTTTTCGAATCCTGCGTTACGTTACGGTTATCGTATCGAGATCGAGAAACCTCATACTAAATTTTAGTTGCAAATACGTTCACGTCATACAAACTCGATAACGTTTACTATTCGATTTTACGTGACGCAGGTTTCGAATACTCGTACTCGGGCCTCTGATTCTGATGAAATACGGTACCTAACATACGCAATGACCAATGACACGAAAAACCAAGATTAACAGTTAGTAAAAATGTGTGCCACTTAGGTAAAATATGTATTACTTCTAACCACTTCATATAAGGCAACGCACCCATACTATGTGACCCGTTTACGGGGGAAGGGGAGGGGGGTCTTCAAAATACCACGCTTGGTCACTGGGGGGGGAGGCTTAGGTTTTTGCCACGTAGTCAATATTTTGTAGCGATATCTTGCGTTTTTTCAGCTAAATTCAACTCTGGCGACGCGTTTAGCGTTTCACATTAAGTACACGTTATAAAGCAGTTAGTAGAGCAGGGGTGGCGAATCATCTGGTGAACGTGCCATTTTTATAAAGAAAATACACATTTGGATGTGACGTTCCATTCAAGAATCTCAACACAGGAATTTAATAGACGAGTACCGATTACCTGATTGGTGGTTTTTACCTGATTACCCTTGCTCTTTCAGGTCAATCCAACCACTGAATTACTGAAAGTGGGCCAATATCCACCAGTAGTAGTAATATTTGAAGCACAGGCACAGTTATACTGGTGAAGCTTAATAAACGATTTTAAAAATAAAACTAGATATCAATCAAGTTTAGTACCTAGGTGCGCGTTGTTATCGTGCCCGAATTATTTCGTCCCGTGCCACCTCGGGCACGCGTGCCATTGGCTCGCCATCCCTGTACTAGAGGCTAGAGAACAACGGCTTCTTGTGGCAAGGTTCCACTATGCGTCGGCGCCCAATGATATTATAAGTAAAGATACGTCAGTTTATACATATACGAGGTTGAGTCAAACCGTCGATATGGTCACAATAAATCCAAAAACATGTTCCGAAAATGTCGACATTTGCGCGCAAATTTGGACCTTACTCGAGAGCGACTGAGGCCATAGAGGCTACATATTGTAGCCTTTTCTGCGCTGCATTATCGGCGTGCCGATAACACATCTACCTCTTTTTAGGGGTCCGTACCTCAAAAGGAAAAAACGGAACCCTTATAGAATCGCTTTGTTGTCCGTCTGTCTGTCTGTCAAGACCCTTTTTCTCTGGAGTGCGTGGAAGTAGCATTCTGAAATTAATATCAAATACGCAAGCCTGCGGTCCCTTGAAGCTGTGAAAAAATCAACCTTCTAAGTCAACGCAATCAAAAGATACAGTCATTAAAAAGGCTATTTCATACAAATTGCCGAAATCCGAAAACCTAAAGGGTACTTTTAGCTGTCCTAGGAACTCGAAATTTGGTATGAAGGTAGCTCTTATAGCACAACCACTCGGAAAAGTCTCAAAATCTTAAATTTTTATGTCTCTCTGTAGATTTCGCAGACCAATATAAGTTGACCCCACACTGCGTACATTTTGCTTAGGAGCAGGGCTCTGCTAACACTGGGAATTCTTAACACGGGAAAAGCACTTTTAACATGAAACTACCGTGAGACTCAATCACAGTTTTTATTTCACTATTACTGGGGAAAAGCGTTAAAATCTTTCTACGGAATCCTCGTGCGCGAGTCCGACTCGCACTTGGCCGGTTTTTTTTTATATTACTCGTATGTAATATAATTGTCGGCACCGCTCAAAGTTCACAATGGAAATGCACGAGGTAAGAATAAAATATCGCTAACGCATGGGAAATATGCGTTTCACGTATGCAAATTACGTACGCCTCGATGGCGACTTGAAAGTGTAAACGTACGTAGTTTTTCGAAGGACACCAACGCACAGAACGAAAAATAAGCCGATTCTGGTGAAACTTTGTGATCAAGTTCGATAATTATGCAGTTTTGTCGATTCATAGTTTATAGTTTCGTCATGTCCGCCCCTACGTCACAGGCGTTTTACGCGAAAACTATAAGAGGTACTTATTCAGAAAAATTTGGAGTATAGGTGCATTGTAGAAGCCGTTACTTAGTTTGATAGTTAAATAACAAAAAAGTCGCCCCCCCCCCCCCCCCCCCCCAAATATTAAAAAACCACAAAGTTAGAAGTTTTGAGTTTGGTATTGCCGAAAAACTGCGCTTCTCAACGACGTAAGCGCCATGAAGATACGCCCTTTTCATCGGTACTGCATTTCTTAGTAGTAACTGTTAAGGAACCCTAGCTCACGCAGCCACTAGTTGGAATAGCGCTTATTTTGTAGACTGAGGGTCGAGCACGACTTTGCGAATGCTGCGTAACGTTACGGTTATCGTATCGAAATCGAGTAACCTCATACTAAATTTTAGTGCCAAATACGCTCACGGGCGGGCGCTGCTCCAAACGCCATACAAACTCGACAACGTTTACTATTCGATTTTACGTTACGCAGCATTCGTAAAGTCGTGCTCGACCCTCTGTCCAGCCATTGACTACCATGATGCAACAAGAGAACAGTGCGGCGTAATCATGGCGAAACGCCACCGGGGCGTTGCTAAACTGTTATAGCATTGCGTATTGTTACTACAAAAATATCGTTACGTATGATTTAGTACTACATAATAATTGATCGAGCGAAGGAACTGAGCGAAGCGTCAGTTTCAGCTTGGACAAAATTTCTTTCGTATGTCCGCGGCTGGCCGACTGTTCTCGGACGCAATTCTAAACAGATTTTCGTGAAATTTTGCGAGCAGATTCCCTAATTATACATAGATTTTTTTTTTAAGAAAAAACCGGACAAGTGCGAGTCGGACTCGCGCACGAGGGTTCTGTACAAAGATTTTGACGCTTTTCCAAAGTGTTTTAAGTTGTCCAGTTAGCTCTGCTCCTAAGCAAAATGCACGCAGTGTGGGTTCATCTTACATTACATCTTATACAGACGGGCGTAAAAATTTAAGATTTTGAGATTTTTCTGAATGGATGTGCTGTGCTATAAGAGCTACTTTCATACCAAATTTCAAGTTTCTAGGACATCCAGAAGTACCCTTTAGGTCTTCACAGTACCGCAACTTGAACGGAAACAACCTTTTTAACGACTGTATCTTTTGATTGCGTTGACTTAGAAGTTTGGTTTTTTCACAGCTTCAAGGGACTGCAGGCTTGAGTATTTGATATTAATTTCAGCATGCTACCTCCACGCGTTCCAGAGATAAAGGGTCTTGACAGACAGACAGACGGACGGACAACAAAGTGATCCTTTAAGGGTTCCGTTTTTCCTTTTGAGGTGCGGAACCCTAAAAACGAAAAATATTCAAAAATGAGGTCGCCAGGTCTACAGCTCACAGAGCAACTGGTATATAACTACTAGTTTATGCCCCGCGGCTTTGCCCCCGTGAAATATTTCGTAAATATTTCGTATTTCGTGGAATTTCGTAAAATCCCTTCTTAGTGCACCTCTAGTCTCTAGGCCCAGTGGTTCAGGCTGTGCGTAGTCTGTCAGTCAGCCAGTCACGGTACTGTTTTATAGGCATAGATAGGTAGCTTATAACTTACCCTCTGGTACCTCAGCAGGTACCCAATGAGCAGCTCCTTCTTTTTTTCCTTCTCTTTGCTCTTGCAGACCCCGACGTTCAGGCCCATCACGATAGTGCGCATAAGGCCGCCCTCGCAGGCGTCCCACAGGAACTTGGGAGTGTAACACATGATGGCCTGAGGACAGAACAGGTGGGTGAGCAACTGATGCCGCATGCTGCCCATTAGGGGGATGTCCACTAGTCATGTCACGCCAATTGATTAAGTAAAATTTTTTGAAGAGGTGCATTTTTTTATTTTCGACAGTAGTCTTAGTAATCGAGGAACTGCAGCTCTTTTCATATCATTGATTTGATTTTTTATTTATTTATGAGATTTAATGGCTGATTAGCTTCGTCTAGGCACGAGTGACTAGCCTAGAATTAAAAAAAAAACTCGATACGATAACGTAACGTTACGGAGGATTCGAAAAACTCGTGCCTGGCCTACAGCCCCACGACTACGAAGTGCAAAATTCGAACTTCGTAACGTGCCGTCCCTCTCAAGCTAATATTATTTAACACGAGAGTGAGCGGGACGATACGATACGAATGCGAACTTCGATTTTCGAATTTCGTAGTATGAGGCCAGAGCCTAAAGTGTAATCAACATCCAAAAATACGTCTCGATCGCGTTTCCGTTACGGGTGTCAAGTTTGTTATCGATACGTGCCACTAGTGGTGCTGCTAATGTGCCCATCCATAGTAATTCAGATCAGACGTAAACGCAAAAGCGATCGAGACGTTTTTTTGGCCGTTGACTACACTAGGCGTTCGGAACAGAGCCGCATGATATTTAGATTTAGGTTAGTTTTAAATTATAGCTGGTTTTTGAGTATTGTTGTCTTTATAATATATATAATAATTGCGTAGGGGTTAAACCAGGTTCATCAACACAGTCAAAGTTTAATCTTGCACAAGCCGGTGAATTATTGCTACAGGCTTACAAAAAAACTCATTGATCTGTCTAATGGAGCATCGACCTCAAATCTCGATTTTGTGAGAACGGTAGCCGGCTAAGCGTGGCGGTGATTCGTCCGGCATCGACTCACGCGCACCGACGTGGTAATTGGCTCCTTGAGACAGCTTACTTTTGACACGTGCGCGGCTGCCTAAATTCCGGGACGTTGGAAAGACGTTTTTTGATGAAATAGACGGTTAGAAATGCTTTCTCCTAGTAGTGATAATTGTGCATTAATAAAAAAACCTTGATACTTGCTTAGTACCAGAGTTTCAATGGATGAAGGAGGATTCGTATTAGGTACTACAGTTCAGTCAGCAGCAGAAGTAGCTAAGCAACCGAAGCGCTCACAATGATCTGCTCAAGCTCTTATGTCTATAGCAATAGAGCCGTGCTTAGATCATTGTGATCGCTTCGGTTGCTTAGCTACTTCTGCTGCTGACAATATACTCTTTCGTTCTATCCCGACAGATTTTCTCTCTTAATTTTTTAATGATAGAGTGAGGTTTCTTTGTGTAATTTATCTGTGGTTACGTATTGTAAGAGCTAATGTAACTTGATTTAAGGAAAAATGAATTTGTGCCAAGTTTCTTGCGGCGCATTCTTCTTGGCAACATGGTCTTTCCGAAAGCGCTGGTAGACTCAAAAAAATTGACGTAAAAGACCAACTGCCTATTTGCTGAACAAAATTTTTAATTTCAATTTGAGTCATTCTGCGAATGGGCGTATGGTCCTTAACCAAACAGCTGTCTACAACTGAAAATATGAATACCACAATGAATCATAAACTGTTACTGCAGTTCATTGACATGTCGAGGCGTCACGCCAGTGTCATGACAGTCACGACTGTCAAATTATCACATTAGTGTCTGGGACACTGGTGCAGTGCCACTAACTGTAAACGTGTCAATTGACGTTTCATAACAAGTGTAAAAATAGATGTATTTTGTCGTGAGTGTCTACAGTAAACATACAACTTGGTCACGAGTTGGTGGTTGTTGTATGTCCATTAATTTACATTAGAATCATTAATTATTGATTATTTTAGCTAGGATATTTTGTTGACGACCGGATAGCCTAGTGGTTTGAGACCCTGACTATGAAGCTTGAGTTCCCGGGTTCGATCGCCGGTCGGGGCAGATGTTTGCATGATGAATACGATTGTTTGTCTTGAATGTATGTATTTAAGTACTAGCTGTTGCCCGCGACTTCGCCCGCGTAGATTTCGGTTATCGCTATCCCGCGGGAACTATATAATTTTCCCGAATAGAAAGTAGCCTATGTTATTCCTCAATATTTAAACTATCTTCTTACATCTAGATTGGTGCAGCGGTTTTCCCGTGAAGAGCTTACAAACAGACAGACAGAGAGACAGAGTAACTTGCGCTTTTATAATATTAGTTAGGATGTATTTATCTATATGAGTATGTTTATCCGTTGTCTAGTACTTTTGATTAGCGCGCTTCATATTGGCAAAGAAATGTAGTCTGAATTGTCATTGTAAAGTTGAAATAGGGGATGGTGACGGTGACCTACTTTCTCGTTCGCCTTCCTTGTCGTGTAAAAAATATATAAAAAAGTCGAGTCTTACCTGAAAAAACAGTACAAAGCAGACCCATTGATAGTACGTATAATATTTCTTCTCTGACGACCCGTCGTAGGGGTTCCGTACTCCTGGATGTGCCACATCCTTTCCGACCTGTGAAAAAAAAAATACAATACAATACAAATATTCCTTATTGAAAACCACAAAACAGTACAAGGAGATTACAGAAAAACAGGTACCCGATACCTGAGTACTGCGTTTTTAGCCATGACAGTTAAGGCGCCGTTTCCTTTAAACTTTATTTCAAACGAGCTTATGCCCCGCGGCTTTGCCCCCGTGAAATATTTCAAAATGGGCTAGTTCCCTATCCCGTGGGAATTTCGAAAAATCCCTTCGTAGTAGGTACACCTCTAGGATGCCCAAGGTATATGTTTTCCAAATTTCAAGTCTCTAGGTCCAGTGGTTTAGGCTGTGCGTTGTCTGTCTGTCAGTCAGTCACGGAGCTGTTTTATAGGTTATTTCTAAAAAAAACATTGTTTATGTTCCCGAGAATAGCGAGCAACATCCCTTCCAGACATTGTCATTCGTCACACGACGCGGCTCGAATTGCTTGAGCGCGAACTGCATATAAATGCAGTTTGTATGTAAGTATATATGTATTAACGGTTGTTACGTGAGGTGATGTATGAGCTGAGCGTCCAGCAACCAAAGGTCAAAAATACGTCTCGATCGCGTTCGCGTTAAAGTGTCAAATATGAGAATTGTTAAACGCGAACGCGATCGAGACGTATTTCTTGGTCTGGCCAACGATTATACTAGGCTCTCTGAGCGTCCTGTGTAATCAAAGGCCATAAATAATTAGTCGAAGCTGCCAATGGTATAGATATAGAACCCTGTTGCAGTGAGAAGCGAATGCTCCAAAGAGTGGGCGCAAGAAATTCCTTTTGTATTAAAATTGACAGCATCCAAGACTCCTTTATAGCTAAAATGTTGCTTATGCAAGAGACAGAGGGTTTGTAATCGCAAGCTCAGTTATAACTTATAAGGAATGCCCTCTTGATGACCGCAAATGACATTAGATTGGTTCTGCACATGTACAGTCAAACTAGATGTCGGGAACCACTTGGTAACTCTGTCGTAGCAAATGACATAGTCATATTGCCATCGTAACACCATAAACGGAGCTGTGGGTTGGCTTCAATTGTTTCAAATTTAACATACTTTCAAAATAATGGTAGCAAGTAATGTTAAAAGCACATAGTTTTTGAGTTAAACTGCAATTACAAAGGTAGCACAACATTTTTTTGCTCGCAAAACGTTTCACATTCCCCTAAGGGGTCAAAGTAACATAGCAAAAATGCAGCTCGTTTTGCGTTTTTAATGTGGAATTAGACTGGGCTATAACCGATGCATCTTCAAATAGGAGTCATCATCATCATGTCAGCCGAAAGACGTCCACTGCTGGCCGGCGGCCTCCCCCGCGGCTCTCCACCCAGACCGATCTTGTGCTTTCCGCATCCACCGCGGTCCCGCGATCTTTACCAGGTCGTCGCTCCATCTTGTTGGAGGCCTACCGACAGCTCGTCTCCCGGTCCGCGGACGACATTCAAATAGGACTAGTTGTACAATAGTTAGCGATGCTCTGGTCACTTGTACTGACTCACAATGACCCGACACTGATTGAACATGATTCAAATTGAACTTTCCGGTTACTTTTATGGTCTGTAGAATAACTAGAGGTTCAAAGGATAGCCGTGTTTGGCTTGTTTCTTTCAGGTACGAGTAAATGCACAGTCGAGCATTCCAGACTTAACGTAGAACATTATTAAGTGGTTAGATTTGTGTGAAGAATACGATAAAGCAGATAGACGGGATCTTTGGCTTATCTATGCACTAAAATTTTTCAGCCACTTTCCAAGGGGGACGAGGTAACACACGTACAGCACACGTCTACGCTGCGCTCATGTCAAAATTGGTTATTCCTACAAACTCATACTAAAACAAACTTTTTTTTTGTTTTTATATGAATACACGTTGTTACGCGATTAGGTACTCCGCCAATTATGAACGGATTTTGACGATTTTTTTTTAAAGGTTATACTCCTGAGGTGGTCCCATTGTCACCAATTCAGGATCTGATAACGGGTAATCGAGGGTAACCCTCAAATTTCTATTTTCTAAAGTAATTTAAGTGCCACCTGCGTGTGGGGGGTGTTTCTCTATGATTCTTGCGTATTATTCGCAAGAACAAAAGTTATGCTTTATACATTACAATATAATATGTACGTATAGTCATTGTTGTGACCAACGTTGGTTAAATAATCGGAAAGCAAATACGACACTTCATTGTGTTTAGTTCTCGTATTACAGATGGCAGAGACAATGAAAATAATGGATCTGGATCAAGTTTAATTCAAATAAAAATGAAATTTAACACTGCTTAGTCGATTCGTTACGGTATATTTGCATGTGAACTGAGGACTATAAAACGAAGATAGCTGCCAATAATAATATGCCTGTTGTAACTAGTTTCACTAAAGGGAGGTCTAAGCTTACTAAGGAGGTGTCACTCCTCAGTTTAGGTACATTCGGCCGCGGTCCTCTGAGGAGGACTAATGGCAGTCGGCTGCCACTCGGCTCGCACGCTAGCCGGCACGCAATTTCCGAGACGAAACGAAACTATGCCAACCAGAGGTAACAGGCGAGGTATTGATAAGGATATCAGAAACTGAACAGCTGATGCTGATCGGTATCGTTTTAAAACATCTGTCCGTTATGTCATTCAACAATCATAAATTAATAACAACTGGAGAGATGGTCGCCAAAACAAATTATTAAGCGCCTTATTGAAAGAAGTATTGTTGACGAATGCTTGTCGTAATTCGTATTACCTATGAATGAATTGTGTATTAATTCAATAAACTACCTTTAGTAAGCAAGTAGAAACACTTTACCTAACATGATAATTGAAAGAAAGAAAGAAAAAATAGTTTATTGCCACAATACAACATTTTACAGTTCACATAACAAAATGAAAACACAGTACAATTAGTTTGTGACAATAGGCGTCGGCATCAGCATATGCCGCTGGTGCCGGCCGCGAGGGCTGACGCCACGCAGCGCTGTTTTTCAGCCGACACCCTACTCACTATACTCCTACACTGCTGCCAGGTAATGACTAAAAATTAAAAATCTTTACAAAACAAATATTATTACCAAATAAAATATATATACTTGTCTACATACTGCAGATTTTTATACCGGCGAAACATATCTGGCTAAGAATGATTCATTCATTAGGTACGTGAGACAATTCTGGCCAGTTTTGTCAGAAAAAATAAGGAGCGGTTGACCCCCACCCCTCTGTTTAACATTTATTAAATACAGAAGAATCTAAAGGCATAAAAAAAACCTATAAAAGTATACCTAAAATAAAATTTATGGGTCTGGTCCTGACAACAAAGTGATCCTATAAGGGTTCCGTTTTTTCCTTTTGAGGTGCGAAACCCTAAAACGGACCCAAATAACCCAGTCATTCATTGGACCAATATCGCACTCACCTCTCTCGCGAAAGAATCCGGCATGGCAAACGTGGACGTAATCCAGCAGAAAGTGTTAACCACATGAGCGGGTACCCCGCTGACAATGCATTGTATGGGCTGCCCGACGAACTGGCTAGCGGTGATGATGATGGAGCAGGTCAGCAGCAGGACCGTGGTGAAGATATTGTGGAGACGGAAGACCGCATTGTCGGTCCGTATGTCCTGGTATTTGAAGTAGACGCTGAGCCCTCCCAGAAGTTTGAACATGGTGGTGGGTCAGTGCGTCATTGAGGAGTGTCAGGTGCTGCTGTCTTCGTCGTCTGGAACAATGAGATAACAGTTTCTAATTTCTGCATTCATAATAAGCGTCAGGATATGGACTTTGGAGCATTTTGGACATAGTAATAGCGGAGCGAGACCGCCGGCGGGAAGCGGCGTGGCCGGCGGCACCCGTGGAGACTGTCACTAATTATTGCCCCAAAATTAGAAGCAAAAACGGCGTCCCGAAAGGTCAGTCTATATTATACGATACGAGTAAGTCTATGAATTTCTGTCAGTTTTTAAACTACTTGAAAACAGGATGTTTTAAATTTGACTGTTTGTGTTTTGTATGTTTTTTACGCGATTTTTGATGTTCCTTTATTTTTTGAAAGGGTATAACTTCGGAGGTATAAAATGAATTTATTTACATAATAAAAGCCATTTACGATAACATTAAATCCAAGCTAATACTAACTAAACTAAAACATAAAACTAAATTAAATCTATATAAGGCCCCCGTGGCATGGTGCCCAAAAGGTTTGCAACGTTGCCTCGCCGAATAGCGATGCTGATTCTTTGACAGAGAAAGAAGCCAGCCATTTGTTCACAAGTTGCATCGACTTAAGAGGTTGGGTAGTTTTATGGGCATAAAATAGCAAATTAAAAAATGTTATGGTAGACTGATATCTGTAATGTTCGTGATAGTAATTATAATAAGGGGCCAGGCCGCACTGTTAAGTGGTACTTCTCATAATGCTTTACGATCTAAAACAATGTCTCTTTAACTCGCTGAAAGTCCATGGGAATTTGGGTCATACGGATACAAAAGGTGTCTTTCCGGAAGCCAAATATTAAAGCATACAGTCATAAGTTAATAGTTTTTTAACGTGCTCTTATTAGCTAACTAAAAAACCAGGTTATAGAAGTCTTCAAGTCTAGGATGAATGGGCATTGTGGTCCATGTTAGGCGTGATCGTGGTCAAACGTTTGCTAATATTGTTTTGTTTTACTACGCATAGTTGAATACAAACTTTCACAAACAACATGACGGTAGTACCTATCGCAAATGCGTCACTCAATTGAATGGCATGTAAATCATATCACTGAATAAGCACCTTTTTATACAAAGATATGCCAAGATTGCACCATTCAAGTCACCATTTTGGGATCACAAAAACAATTTTTATATGCAACTTTCACAAACAGGGTCAATTTTGAATTTCAATACATTGTTTCACATGTCAATTCAATCCAGTTCAGGCGAAAATTATAAGCAACGGCCACGTTGATCGAAAAATTTACATGGGATCTCAAGAGGAGCTTATATTATCATATTTTTAACAGACATTACTCGTAACTGATTCAGATATATCTTGGAAATCGTAACCCCTAAACACAAGGCGTATCTCTTTCACTGACTTGTCACTTTGTCAGTCCTAGAGAAGGAAAGGAAAGAAGTTGTAAACGCACGATTTCCCCTCTGCCAATGACATTAAGTCTGTGCAAAATGCACAGGATCTGTTGATTGTGTGCGTGTTTTAGCAGTTGTGTGACAGTTTTGTGTTAGTATGAGTTTGTGGGAACGTAACAAATTTTGACATGGGCGTAGATGTGTGCTGCGTGCGCACGCAGCACACGTCTACGCGTCTACACGTACACGTACAGCACACATTATTCTTTTTAACCCCAACGAAAAAGAGGGGTGTTATAAGTTTGACCTTTGTATCTGTCTGTTGCATCGTAGCTCCCACCCGTAAGAACCGATTTCGATGAGGTTTTTTTTAATCAAAATAAAAGCTAGTTTAATCGAGTTTTTTTTATTATTATACGACGACGAAGGCAAACGAGCAAGTGGGTCACCTGATGGTAAGTTATCACCACTGCCCATAGACACCCCGCAACCCCGGAGGGTTTACAGATGCGTTGCCAACCTAGAGAGCTAAGATGAAATGCCCTTTGTGCCCGTAATTACACCGGCTGTCTTACTCTCCACACCGGAACACAACAGTGCAAGCACTGCTGCTTAGCGGCAGGATTAGCGAGTAAGATGGTGGTAGCGATCCGGACGGACCTTGCACAAGGTCCTACCACCCGCAAAATAATCTTAGAGATGGTTCTTAGCTAAGTTTCATTAAAATCGGTTCACCCGTTTTTGAAATATTGAACTTTGAAGTGAAATGTCGGGGGGTTTTCAACTTTTGGTAAGGTTATTTTATCTACACACATATCATAAGTCCTCTATAATGCGTTCAGAAACCGTAGAAAATGACCAGCATTGCAGTACATCGTCGCCTCCGCCGCCAGGTCCAGCAGTAAAGTAATAGTCATTACGACATCGAATTCGATGTCGTAATGACTTTTCGATATCGAATTCGATGTACCGAATTTGACAACCAACGTAATTTACAATCATAGTGAAATAAAACGGATCACTCACTTATATAAGTCGAGTTCAGTCCGACATGTATAATTAATAATGTGATATATTTTAATTTTTTTTTACAAAAAAAACAGTTCACCTTGGTATGTTTGTCTATGATTTAAAAAAAAACAGTCAAATTCGTGACAGATATGGGTATGATATATGTCTTCGGCTTCTGAACCCATCTTAGAGTACTTATAATATGTGTGTAGATAAAGTAATGTATGCAACTTAACATAATTAGGCCTTAAAACACTACATTATGTAGCATTATGTAGCAGTTGCTTAAACTACTATACTCTATCGATTGCCATCATAAAAATACACGATGTTTTTATTTACATTTGGTGTCGGTTCGATTCCCAAGTGAGGCAAGCATTTTGTTTATCTATGAATGTAGTATTACTAAATTTAAAAGCCGGAAGTGCGAGTCGGACTCGCACAATCGCACGCAATTCCATAGAAAGATTTTAACGCTTTTCCTTAATGTTCTAAGAAGTTCAGTGTTAGCAGAGCCATGCTACTAAGCAAAATGTACGCAGTGTGGGGTCAACTTATATTGAGACAGACAGACACAAAAAATCAGATTTCGAGAATTTTTTGAGTGGTCGTGCTATAAGAGCTACCTTCATACCAAATTTCAAGTTTCTAGGACAACTGGAAGTACCCTTAAGTTTTGTGGATTTTGGCAATTTGTATGGAAACAGCCTTTTTAATGACTGTATCTTTTGATTGCGTTGACTTAGAAGGTTGATTTTTTTCACAGTTTCAGAGGAACGCAGGCTTGAGTATTTGATATTAATTTCAGCATGCTACCTCCACGCGTACCCGAGAAAAAATGTCTTGACAGACAGAGAGACGGACAACAAAGTGATCCTATAAGAGTTCCGTTTTTTCCATTTGAGGTACGGAACTCTAAAAATAAAAAGATGTCTTTGTAGAGCTAAATATCCTATGTACAATATAATTCCCCTGCATGTGGCATAGCCGTGGACCCTGTATTTACTAATTAAGGCTGTCGCCACAACTTCTTCTGTATAACTAAGTCAGTCTATATTTAGATAAGGGGTTAGTGCCCGCTTATCGATGCACCTGTGTGCGATATGGGAATAGGTCAAACACCTGGACTAGTGTGGCCACGCGATTCTAAAACATTAAACATTAAAAAAGTACGTAATAACCTAACCTAACCAACTTAGAAAAGTTGAAAACCCCCCGACATTGTCATTTCAAACTTTAATATTTCAAAAACGGATGAACGGATTTTAATGAAACTTAGCTCATAGCTCCCAAACGAATAGATCGATTTCAATGCGGGTTTTTTTTATCGAAAGCGTAGTTTGTTAAGTATGGTTCTTAGCTAAGTTTCATTAAAATCAGTTACCCCGTTTTTATACTCATATACCCGAGATATTGAACTTTGAAATGACAATGTCGGGGGTTTTTCAACTTATCCAAGTTGGTTATCATAGAAATATTTCCACAGCGGTGAAGCGGGTTTAAAGCAAAAACCGTTGGAACCAACCACGCCAATTCTAGGATAAAAAAAATTAAACAACAATAGAATAACAATTGAAATAATATCATAATTACACACAATAAATGGCATTCATAAATATTTCGCGACCATGGTCACCCGACGCGGCCGCCGCGGCCTATTTGAGACCTTGTTCAGAAACAATAGGGTTTAAATCACTTTGTCTCGCAATTGTGCAAATTTGTTTAACTAACCATTGTTTTTCATTTAGGTTAACTGGTCGGTTAACAGATGATTAATGAGCAGTTACAAGCAAATATTTTAGTTTAATTATGTAACTTAGCTTTATGAATAGGTCACGCACGTTAAGGTTGTATTATAATATACGTACTTGTTTAATTGGAGTGGTTTTACCCACTTATATAAAATTATTTGTATAGGTAGTTGGCAAATATGAGATAAGTATGGTTTTTGACCGTTGACGTTTACGACTGTGCTAAGGCAATCGACTTCAGAGGTTTAGAATTAACTGAGCTGTTAGCAGCAAAAGTATTTACCTGAAACTGTTTTTAGGGTTCCGTAACCAAATTGCAAAAATTGAACCCCTTAATTTTAGTCATGTCTGGAGACCAGTATCCACCCCCCCCCCCCCCCCCCCTCTACCTCTACCAGAGAAACTGTTATATTTGGAAATATGAAAAAAATTAGAGCATATAGTGAATTTCAGAGGACAACTATCAGTGGTAAGTAGGTTTACGAGTAATAGTTGACTAACTATTTTATGTTTTTTTTTTACTGTGTACAATCATTTTTTATAATACATATAAAACTACATCATTAATATTAGGTACAATGTCAAGTAACAGGTATTTACATAGAAATACATCAGCAACGGGCCTCGTCAACTAGCTTAACCTAAATTACAAAACATCATCAGCAACATGCTTCGTCAAAAACCCTAACCTAAAAACCCCCACGCCGCATCGTACCCGGCTCAAAGGTCTCCATAATACCAGCAGCATTACCCCGCTGAATGGCAATGGAGACCTGTTGCACCAAATACGACCCAGAGCGAGGGTCACAGCCCCTGTCTCGCAACCGACGGCCTAGCTCCCTGAACAATTCGCGCGCCTCAGTGCCCCAGGACCCAGCCGTCTCAATCGTGACTGGCACAAAATCGTACGCCGATTCCAGATTTTTATGTTTGTCTATGTCATGTCAGTAACTTATATAAAATGACCCCACAATGCGTACAGTTTGCTTAGGAATAGGACTCTGCTTGCACTGGTTACGTATAGGTGTGATGAAAATACCTTTAAAATGTATATTTAATTAATCTTAACACGTACAAGAAAAATAAGGTTAAAAAACTTTTTCGTAATGGCTTAGGAACCCTGTCCTGGGCGTGTCTGACACGCTCTTGCCCTGTTTTTTAACCCCCGACGAAAAAGAGGGGTGTTATGAGTTTGACCTGGGTATCTGCGTATCTTTGTGTCTGTGGCATCATAGCTCCCAAACGGGTGGACCGATTTCGATGCGGTCTTCAATCGAAAGCTAGTTTAATCGATATGGTTCTTATTGAACTTCGAAATGACAATGTCGGGGGTTTATCAACTTTTCTAAGTTGGTTATTAAATATTTATGGTTCCGTCTTTCATTCATAATTGTTTTATAATTATACGCTCGCTCGCTCGTCATAAAATGACGAATACAATTTTGAAACAACGAATGCAAATAAGCTACCGGTTTCATCGAAAAACGGCAGCTCAAAAACCCAACTTGCTCCTCGTAATGACATTCTAAGAATCGACGCGGAATCGCGATCGAAAACACACGTCTTTACTTCAGGAATACGGTATTCCTGAAGTAAAGACGTGTGACGGTTTCACGTGGGGTATTCCGAATACCCCACGTGAAACCATGTGGTATTTGTCTCTGTTTGTGTAATGAATCAGAGCGCCTAGTGTAATCAACGGCCAAAAATACGACTCGAACGCGTTTGCTTGTTTTGTACTAATTTGTTGTGACCCTTGTATGGGTGTATCTGCGTATGTCTGTGGCATCATAGCTCCCTAACGGATGCAGCGATTTCGCGGTTTTTTTAATCGAAAGCGAGTTTAATCAAGATGGTTCTTAACTGAGCTACATTAAAATCAGTTAGACAGTTTTTTTTTTACTTTTCTAAGTTGGTTAGGTTATTTTTATTACTTACTTAAGCAAGGAATGCGACCATGAACATTCTAAGTAGGAAATTATAACCAACTGTTAATAATGACATTTGATATTATGTACTTGTTTCCTGTAAATCGCAATTCGATAGATAATATGCAAACTATATTGTTACAATTTCCTCGTAAATCGAAGTAGGTACTTAATAAATCAATTAAAATACCGCAACCGATTTCATTCAATTCTTAATTACATCTTCCTGAAATTTGTTTTTTTTTACTACCTACACTACGCTTGTAAATCAAACTACAACGTGATATACAAAGCCGTGATAACCTAGTGGTTTGACCAATGGCCTCTCAAGCAGAGTGTCGTGGGTTCAAATCCCGGCTCGCACCTCTGAGTTTTTCGGAATTTATGTGCGGAATTACATTTGTAATTTATCATGGGCTTTTCGGTGAAGGAAAACATCCTGAGGAAACCTGCACACACCTGCGAAGCAATTCAATGTGTGTGAAGTTCCCAATCCACACTGGGCCGGCGTGGGAACTATAGCCCAAGCCCTCTCATTCTGAGAGGAGGCCTGTGCCCAGCAGTGGGACGTAAAGAAGGCTGGTGATGAGAAGTTGTCTTGAAGCGGGAGGCGATGACTTAATGTGGCACTCAGATATGTCGATTAAACGATGCGACCGAAATTCTATCACCTATCTTAAAGCGTGTGGTTGTTTTGGGACGTAAAAAGGCTGGTGATGTGATATACATAGCTACAAACATCCCGGAAAAGATCTACCTACATTAAAGTTTAATAGTGTTCGAGAAAAGTCATTTATTAAATTCGTTTTTTTTTCTGCGGAACCACTAGGATATTTTCAATTAAACCTGGCAAACTTGCAGTACTAGATATTAATAACTACCTATAGAAAAATAATCAGCTTATCGTCAGAAAGGGCACTTTTCCTTCTCTTATCCTGCTGCTTGGGTATTCTGTCATTGCGACAAAAAACGAATCCGAAACGAATTCGTTTCCCGAATGTTTCATATGTGCAATTTTTTTTTTAAACTATTAAGAATTCGTGATTTATTTATAATATTGGACTATCCTGTAGAACGCTTACATGTAGTTTTAGAAAAAAAAATCGTTTGCTCCATTGACTTACTATCATGGACTTTGGTTCTGGCACAAAATTCATGAAAAATGTGTCCCAGCACAACACGGCATTTTTCGATGACAGCCATACGTCATAGCGCTGTCGTTCGACCAAACTAAGACTGACTGACGCTCGATTAGTGGTATTTTTAGCAAATTAGTGGTCTTTTCGTTCCTTCGGTTTTCGAGCGCTTTGCCCATACGAAATGGGAAACAATGTTTTTCGGGATTCGTCCTTTGGGCAAAGGTTTCTTATCTCAAAACAAAACATTCGCTCAAATACCGAAACACGCACACAGTCATCTGCCCCTGTGCAAAATGAACAGGGTCATGCAAAAATTTTGGCAGAATGAAACAGCGCGTTAATAACTTCTTTTGTTTATGCTGTGTGACTAACACGAAGTTAATAATAAAACAGAGAATTGCTTTTGTAATAAGCGACGTGCAGAAATGGAACGCAACCGAGACTAGTTTTTAATTGGATTTTTAATAGCATTTATTGGGACGTAATTAAATGTATTGCCAAACTTTGTCGTTACAATTCGAGTCAATGTTACGTAGATTATGTTGATGTTGGCATACCGTAAAAGTTCTCAAACCTACAGCTCTCAACTATTGGAATTCACAAAAGACTACTTAACTCATTAAGTCATTAGACTATTTAAAGTGATTCTTTAAAACAATTTCACCAAATTTACTGTGATTTTTGCAACAACAGTTAATTCTAAACTAACCTTTTAGTTACCAAAGGTAGTTTACTGATTTAGTACGCACTTAAATTTTTATTCATTTATATATTGGTGAGTGAGAACCCTGTTGCCGCCAAACCGGTTACGAGTCGACGGTGCCCAACGGAATACGAACGATCGTGTCACACGATTAGGTCCAATTTCACGTGCTGGCAGATAACGTTCGTAATAGTAGGCAAAGTTTTACACAAAAAAGTTACTTTTGTTCGAGAGTGAGCCTTCTATACACTAGTACCATTGATTAGTCTGTGCTCGAGCGGTAGTCTCACTTCTCAGATTGCTATTATTTAGACCGATTTAGAGGAAAATCATCATCATCATCATTATGTCCGCCGAAAGACGTCCACTGCTTGACACTGGCCTCCCCCCAAGGGTCTCCACTCAGACCAGTCTTGAGCTTTCCGCACCCACCACGATCGCGCGATCCTCACCAGGTCGTCGCTCCATCTTGTTGGAGGCCTACCGACAGCTCGTCTCCCGGTCCGCGGACGCCATTCGAGAACCTTCTAACCCCATTTTCCATCAGTCCTGCGAGCAATGTGCCCCGCCCACTGCCTCTTAAGTTTCGCAATTCTTCGGGCTTTGTCGGTAACCTTAGTTCTACTGCAGATATCATCATTCCTGATTCTATACCGCAGAGAAACCCCGAGCATAGCCCTCTCCATCGCCCTCTGAGTGACTTTGAGCTTCCTTATTAGGCCCATCGTTAGAGGAAAATAACCCTGGATTAAAAATTTAACAATAAATAAATGGGACAATTGACACCAATTGACCTAGTCCCAAACTAGGCAAAGCCTGTACCATGGGTACTAGACAACGAATAAACATACTTATATAGATATATACATACTTAAATACATATTAAACATCCAAGACGCGAGAACATTCGTATTCATCACACAAACGTCTGCCACGACCGGGGATCGCACCCGGGACCTCAAGCTCCATAGTCAGGGTCTCTAACCACTAGGCTATCCGGTCGTCAATTTTAGCGTACAATCAATGTCGAACATCGAAACAGACTAGACAGAGTTGTGAAACAGATCTGAACTCACGTCCTCGCTCTGAGGCCGCGACAAGATAAAATCTCGTGACGGCATTTGACAACAAACTGCTTTGTTTAAATTTTAATTACACTGATTACTTTCAATTTGACCCCGCTGAATATGTACGTATGTATATATATGCACGTATGAATATGAAATGTTGGTAATATTGTTAGGTATTATTAAAAGTTATGTTATCCTTACGGATCGCTATCTAGTCGTCCCACGATAACTCTGCAACGAACTGACAACAGTAGAAATCTAAAGTTTGTGTATGGCAACACTGATTTATAGTCAAACAACACGTTTCGAACTTTTGATTAGATTAAACATTAAACAGGTCTTCTTTCATTCACCATCCACAATTAAAATACCTCTCATATTTCGTTTTCTAGATTTTTTTTACCGTACAACGGCAAAACCTACTAAACACTAGCAAAATTGTCCTCCAATGGACAGAACCATGTTTAAAAAAAAACAGCAAATTTTGATTGCCACTATCATTATTATTTTTTATTAAAGAAATGTCTGAGTGACATGAAAAAAGTATTACTACAGCTTGATTTTTCAGGGTTGCCAATTAACATCTTATGCAGAGTTATCGTGGGACGAATACAGTGACAGTGAGATCTAATCTATCTGTCAATTTCCACCAATCATAGGCCAGTAGCTTTTCTCTCATTGGTGGAGAATGACAGGACCTCACTCGACACTAGCGCTTCTAACGGACTTTTGATTCGCGATGACCTCATTGCCTATCGTGTAGACGAGGAATAAATAAATGGTTGGCGAGAGCATGTAGAATTTATAATGAATTAGCTGTTGCCCGCGACGTCCGGTTATCGCTATCCCGAGGGAACTATTCAATTATCCCGAATAAAAAGTAGCCTATGTTATTCCTCGATATTCCAACCATCTTCTTACCAAATTTCATCTAGATTGGTGCAGCGGTTTTCCCGTGAAGAGGTAACAAACAGACAGACAGGGAGATATAGAGACAGACAGACGGAGAGACAGAGTTACTTTCGCATTTATAATATTAGATCTTAGCGATATTATCTTTAGACGTAAGTAATATTTAACAGCATGCAACCCAAGCAATACGCCTGGACGACAGAGGGGTGTAACGACGTGAAGGGGGAAGTAGGTATATAAATGGCGGCGTTTTGGACTCGGTCAAAAGAGATTCCGTTCTACTATGTTATTATTTATTCTTATGTCTATCTTCCCTAAAGTCAGTCATATATCGCGACCGCACTAAATAGGTACGCATATATAGCAGCGGAATCAAAATGGATCGCACTATTTGTACAATACATATCATGTTTACCAAACAAAGCGAGTTCTATAAACATAAGATGACAATGGATCTCTTACGTCACAGGCGAAGCTATGTTAAGCTCGAAAGTAAATAATGACGAATCAATGCACTGATTCAATACGAATCAGGAAGTTACGAGTTTTAATTATGTATTATGAACAGTGATCGGATATTTCTATGCCACACCGCGAGATGTCCAGTTTAAATGGTAGTACGATTACTATGGATACGCCATTTGGCCCGCGATTCCGATTAAACTGTTCGAAAAAGTGTGCTTTGGAGTGACTTATGCGAGTATTAATTTACTTCTAATGAAACGTGAAGGAAGAAAGATAATTAAATTACAGATGTTCTGTTGTCAATTGTTTTTTCACCATTCTGAACTATGTAAATTATCAATAAATGATCGTTTTGGTATTACTGTTCATTTATTTTCAAACTTATCACATTGATATATCTAATAAAATATGACAAAAAACTGTCCTATAGGGATCCCGCGGCATATCCATACTAGCATAATGAATACGCGATCACTGATTATGAATGACTAGTTAGCAGTAGGTATTATTTAATTCATAATTGCTTATTTTTAATTCAATGCTGCGGGTGGTAGGACATTGTGCAGGGTCTGTCCGGATCGCTACCACCGTCTTACTCGCTAATCATGCCGCTAAGCTGTGCTTGCACTGTTGTGTTCCGGTGTGGAGAATAAGACAGCCGGTGTAATTACGGGCACAAGAGGCATTTCATCTTAGCTCTCTAGGTTGGCAACACATCTGCAAACCCTCCTGGTGCCTATGGGCAGTGGTGAGTTGTGATCATTTACCATCAGGCTCAGAGAAGGAAAGGAACGATTTCCCCTCTGTCAAATCTCTAACATTAAGTCTGACCAAAACGATCAGGGTCTGTTGATTGTGTGCGTTGTTTTGGCATTTGTGTGACAGTTTTGTTTTAGTGTGCGATGTAGAAACGTAACACATTTTGACAGGAGCGCAGACGTGTGCTTTACGCGTGTGTTCCTCGTCCCCCTCGAAAAGTGGCAGAAAAATTGTAGTGCATGGATAAGCCAAAGGCGCCTCCCGTCTGTCTGCTTTGTGCCATCAGGTGGCCCATTTGCTCGTTTGCGTTCCTTGTCGTATAAAAAAAAAGCTTAGCTGTTATGTAGGTAAGTATGAAAAATCGATTATACATATTTTCACGAAGCTTCATCTTCAACTTCCCGTGGATGATTGTATAATGTTTAGCCGGCGAATTATCATAAGAGTTCCCATTACATTATTACCTGAGAGCGGAGTCGTATTGCCTCGTGTTATGTAAATATACAGGCATTATCAAAGAATATACTTTTATATGTATACAGGGTGATCAATTCAAATGGGCCAGTAGGGAGAAGTCTGAACCTATAAGAGATAGGGAAATTTGTTCTTAGAAACTATGGAGTCGATTTTACATTGAGAAACCGGGCTAAAGCGTTCTTAAGCTATTACGAAAAAGCCCTGGCATAGATACCTAATTTAAAGGTATTTTCATCACACCTATTCAAAACCAGTGTTAGCAGAGCCCTACTCCAAAGCAAACAGTACGCAGAGTGGGGTCAATTTATATCGGTTACTGACATAGACACACATAATTAACTATTACTCCCAAACCTGTGAAGCCTGCTTATCTCTAATAGTTTTCCATTTGAATTAATTATATGCACTACTGCTCTGATTTTTTTCACATATCTAAATGTAACAGTTTCTTTGGTAGAGGGGGAGGACACTGGAATCCAACAAAAATGAGCACTTCAAAGCTAAATATTTCACAAACGAATAACTTTAACGAAAAATTATCTTTGAGCACTCCTAATATTTTTGAAAGATCTATTCATACGATACCCCGCACTACGGGGTGGGCGAGAAATGAAAAAAACATCCCCACTTCACGTGTAGGGGAGGTACCCCAAAAAAAAATTTTTTTCACGATTTTATTCCAGCACTTTTTTGGCCTAATGAATATGTATATCTATGCAAAATTACAGCTTTCTAGTAGCAATAGTCTCTGAGCTACGGCGCGGACAGCCCGCGGCCTTGCCCCCGTGAAACATTTCAAAATGGGCTAGTTCCCTATTCCGTGGGAATTTAGAAAAATCCCTCCTTAGTGCACCTCTAGGACACTCAAGGTACATGTTTGCCAAGTTTCATGCCTCTAGGTCCAGTGGTTTAGGCTGTGCACGGACCACCACCCTCTGGACACCAAATGTCAGGGCGAACGTTTCCGAAACGCACTCATTTGCACCTACAAATCTCTTTAGCCTCGAATCGTGGCTCACTTTCGACCAGATGACAAGCGAGATGACAAGCTATGAACCAATCACGACGCACTCCCCCGGCCCGCTCACCGCGGCTTTTTTCGTAATGACTTTCCGAGTAAATTATAGAAGATGCGGTGTCCAGAGGGTGGTTGGTCCGCGAGGCTGTGCGTTGTCAGTCAGTCAGTCAGTCACGGTACTGTTTTATAGGTATAGATAAGTACACGTTAAGTACACACGTCGCTCATCGTTTACTAGTAATTGAGAAGGCAGGCACCGATTGGGTGAATTAGGCTGACCTCGCTTCACACTCAATGCGGGTTCATGTCGACCTGTTGACGACCGTTGACAGCGATCTAGGATCTAGCTATTAATATCTATATACTAACTGTTTATTAGCATCGAATTATCTGTTAATATAGGCTTTAAGCAGTGCTCGACCGACGGTCAGAGCTGACATCTGTCGAACGTAGCTGTGTCAATTAAGAGGCTTCCCTGAGAGGATGACCTTGAACATTTCGCGCCTTCCTCATCCCACCTCACTTCTACTAAACAACGTCGTTTTATTGGCGACATCTATTAAACTAACTTCACTCTCACTCTAACTTCATGTTACACACAAATGGTGCGTCTTTTCGCAAAAAAAAATAGTTCAGAATTCGCACCAAATACGTACTTAAATTACTTTTTTTTAACATTATAAATAAAGGCCGATGCCCAGCAGTGGGACGTAAATAGGCTGATGATGATGATGATTATAAAAAAGGTATAATAATAATGTTAAACGTGGAACTCCTAGCCTATTAAATTCTCTATACCTACTTTAGTGTATGTCAAAAGTCAAAGTAAATTATGCTTATCATATAATGTAGTGACAGAATATTAATTGCGACTTGAGTATTTACGACTTAATTGTGATGCAGATATCATAATCATATCATAAGTATTAAATACGAAAAACAATATTATGAAATGCGGAAAAACAATTTTAAATGTTATAATAGATATTTAACGTAATTTTATATTTTGTTTTTATCGTTTAAATAATGTACATTTTTAACATTGCGGGTGTCTATGGGCAGTGGTGATCACTTACCATCAGGTGACCCACTTGCTCGCTTGCCTTCCTCGTTGTATAAAAAAAAAAAAACCTGCACTTTGAAACGTCAAAAACGCTCCGAGCCATGATCGTGATGACGTCATAGAATTTGTAAACAACGGAAAACATCTAACAACTAAAGTTCCAAACGACATTCGCATTCCACTTCCGAATGTGATGGATGTGCCATGGATGCGATAATCTATAGAAAATGAAAGGCGTTTTACGAGTATTTTCGGAAGCTTGCTTACCTGAAAATGTAATAACATTCTGACATCAACCAATTCGACGTCTTATTTTGCTAAAACGGCAGGATCCTGGGACATCTGGCCACACTGATGGAGAACGAGTTTCTTACGGTCAAGGCGAGCCGGCGCAGTGTCAACTTGCAATACTAGATCGAGGTAAGAACTTCGGAGCTAGATGTTGGCGTAAGAATAGTAACGCGAAGGTCTAGCTCCTGCGTAGCTGTCAAGTATCATCATCATCATCATAATTTCAGCCGGAAGACGTTCACTGCTGGACCGCATTAAAATCGGTTCAACCGTTTAAGAGCTACGGTGCCACATAGGGTAGCCAGGCCCCTAGTACACGTGTCAATTTTCAATGACAATTGACAACATTTCATATTTTTCACACCTGGAAATTAAAAGAGGTACCGAAAAGGCCTTGCCTCCTGAACACACCACTTTATTATTAAAAAAAAGAATATTACTTATTTTTTTAAATACAAGAGAATAAAATAAAATTACCAATTCTACCAAAACTACACAAGAATGCGCCTTTTTCACGAAAAAAAAAGCAACAATCACACGTAGGTTTGACAATGTCAGATAAATTTAACATCTTGGTTTTGTTTTTTTATCGTGTCAAGACAAGACAATTGAACCATCCTAACGTAGTTTCGGAGTTATGTCCTTTTGGAATAAGTACCTTTTAATAAAGTAATAATAAATTAATTACAAATCCTAATGAAAATTTAAAACCGTAGGTTTGCTCCTCTTTCAAAGGGATACAGACAATTAAGCAAATTATAGTCTCAAAAATATGAAACGTTGTCAATTCGGTGTCAATTGCTGACTTGAAGACCTTTTGTTTTAGCGCGCTTCATATTGGCAAAGAAATGTAGTTAAAATTGTCGTATAAAACTGACAATTGTAAAGTTGGTGAAATACCTGATGGTCGGGATTTTTGAATGTCCTCCAGACCAGACTCCCGACACAGCAAAAAATCTCCCGAAAAACAACTTCATTTTATAAAACAGTAATTTTAAGTTCCGAATTTTCATCAAGCGAAACGTTGCCGCTCCGATGCTGTAACAATAATGTAATTTTTTTTTATATTCAAATTCAATTCAAATTCAAAATTTTATTCAGCAGATAGGTAGTTGAATGCTCTTTTACACGTCATTTTTTTTTTAGTCTACCAGCGCTTTCGGAAGGACCATGATTGCCAAGAAGAATGCGCCGCAAGAAACTTGGAAATATATTTACTTTAATCCGAAAAACATGTTTCCTCCCGATAATAGGGTCATTCGATCTGGTAACCCTAGTGCAACAGCAGACACACTGACACACAGCGTTCAAACTCATAACACCCCTCTTTTGAGTCGGGGGTTTAAAAGGTTTTAAACGAAGCAATGAAGTATATTAAAGCTTTTCTAAGTAAATAATCATGTTTATTGATAAGCTGAACAGTTGTCTCTTTACGTTTTAATAGGTACTAAGGTAGACCTATGATCTTTGGTCTGTTGAAGGTAACTAACAATCTAAGAATAGTTAATTGACGATTTAGAGTTACGGTGATGAGCAATTAACCAAAGTGGTATTCAATTACTAATCGAACAGGTACCGACCTATTTGTTTATTTCGAGTTATCTGAATTATAACTACTATTTGATTGCACCCGACAGAAAGATCAGTTATTTTACAATATCTTCAGTTTATCTTCGTAAGGCACAATGTTTAGAATGTAATGTAATAGAATGTAAATACTTATTAAGTTCAAGGGAATAATAACTTGTCGTTTGTGTCTGCGTCAGTCTTTCGTAATAACCCGGAGCCTAATATTAACTGATTTTAATTAGTTTTTACTTAATATTTAATAGCTGTTGCCCGCTACTTAGTCTGCGTAGATTTCGGTTATCGCTATCCTGCGGGAGCTATATAATTTTCACGAATAAAAAGTAGACTATCTTATTCCTCAATATTCAAACTACCTTCTTACGAAATTTCATCTAGATTGGTGCAGCGGTTTTCCCATGAAGAGGTAACAAACAGACAGACAGAGAGAGACAGAAAGACAGAGAGACAGAGTTACTTTCGCATTTATAACATTAGTTAGGATTAGGATTAGGAAAGTTGAAAAACACCCGACATTGTTATTTTAAAGTTCAGTATTCCAAAAACGGGTGAACCGATTTTAATGAAACTTAGCTAAGAACCATCCCGATTAAACTGGATTTCGATTTAACAAAAGGCATCGAAATCGGTAGATCCGTTTGGGAGCTATGATGCCACAGACAGATACACAGATACACAGGTCAAACTTATAACACACCTCTGTTTCGTCGGGAGTTAAAAATAGCCTTGTCTGCAATTAAGTATTTTCATTCTTTTAATTAATTATTTTTTCTAAGTTGGTTAAACGACCTAGTAAAGATTGCGGGACCGCGGTGGATGCGGAAAGCACAAGACCGGTCTGAGTGGAGAGCCGCGGGGGAGGCCGCCGGCCAGCAGTGGACGTCTTTCGGCTGACATGATGATGATGATGAAGTTGTTTAGGTTATTAACATTTGTATTCTGTAGCTTTAACCGCAGGTATGCTCCCATTAAATCTCCACGGAATATTCTAGAACAGTCGTAAATCAAAACCGGACCCGCCTCCAAGAAATCAGGTCGTTATCCGGGAGAGTCGAGTGCCCACAAAAAACTATGCGGTGTAGCAACCCCGGACGCAGGGTGACCACGTGGTAGATTTTGGGTAGATTTAAGGCTTTTTAACCTTCGACGAAAAAGAGGGGTGTTATAAGTTTGACGTGTGTATCTGTGTATCCGTCTGTGGCATCATAGCTCCCAAACGGGTTTACCGATTTCGATGAGGTTTTTTCAGCCGAAATCTATTTTAATCGAGATGGTTCTTAACTAAGTTTCATTAAAATCGGTTCACCGGTTTTTGAAATATTGAACTTTGAAATGACAATGTTGGGGGTTTTTCATTTGAATGTGTTTTCGTAGTAAATTTTTTTTCGGTAGATTGTAGTAGATTTACAGTTTTCATTTTTTCCCAATTGTCACGAGATTGACTTCGGTTTTGGAAATAATACGGAACAAGTCAATATAAAAAAAACTTTTAACAAAAATTAAAACCGCCTTCGTAAAATATTCCGAGAGCACCAGACTTCATATTGTTTCTAGGACTATTTTATGGTATTTGACGGCGGTCATAAGACTTTTTGTAAAAAAAAAACATGATTTTAGGAAAGTAGTTTTTTGCCAAGGCTCTGCTAGATTTTGTTAGTTTTTTAAAGCTCTGAAAGTAAATTGACCAATTTAAATGCGGTCACCCTGCCCGGACGTAATTACTAGACAGAAGGAGAGGTATTATTTAAGAATATTGCCTCTTGGTCAAATCAGCAACTTTTTATGAAATGTCAAAAACAATTTGATCAGATCCGTTAGTACGAATTAGACATAATGAAAGCGGGATGTTGACCGCGATTACCTTAAGTATAGGTTTGATGAGCTCCCGATATTTCGATGCAGTTACATGCATCATGAAATTATGTCGAATGCAATTAACCGGGAATGGTTTAAATTTGTTATCATTAGTATGAAGTTTGTATTGAATTACAGAACTATGACGTCATAATTTTCAGTGATCACCGGCATTACGCTGGCTTAAGCAATAGTCTTAGCCGTAATATAAAAAAATAACATATCACTTTTAAAATTATATCGCCATATTACGTAACATGGAAAAGTTGAAATTCCCCCGACATTGTCATTTCAAAGTTCAATATTTCAAAAACGGGTGATCCGATTTTAATGAAGCTTAGCTAAGAACCATTTCTATTAAACCAGCTTTCGGTTAAATAAAAACGCATCGAAATTGGTCAATCCGTTTGGGAGCTATGATGTCACAGACAAATACACAGATACACATGTCAAACTTAAAACACCCCATTTTGAGCTAGGAGCACTGGCTGGGAGTAAAAAAGTTTGCTTGTAATGTCAAGCATAATACAATACAAATATTCTTTATTGAAAACCACAACAGTACTGTACAAGGAGAATACAGATAACACCTGATAGGCAAAAGGCGGTCTTATCGCTCAAAAGCGATCTCTTACAGACAGCCAAAATACAGAAACCAAGTTGAAGAGGCTAATTTCAAGTGCTACCTAAATGCTGGGAAGTTACAATGTGTAGATATTACTGCCTTGTGTGATATTAAATGTACAAATACTGCCACATCTGCTAGTTTTAATTAAGCCCATTATTCTTAAAATTCCGTTAATGAGACATGATTCGCTAGCAATAATTAATAATTAACTATTTATAAAGATGTTGCAAGAAGTTTTATAAGGAAAAGTAAACCAGAAATACCTACAGTCAAGTGCAAAAATACGGGTGCATAAAACTTACTCAAAAATATGTCACATGGCTCTTATGTCGGCGAATTAAGGATGTGGTATTGTTGTTGAGGTGGATTAATTTGATACATATTTTGTTCCATATTGCTCAAAAATGTCTAGGGATCAATTATGTGCGGACTCCCATATGCATTTGATCCGTAGACACTTTTGAGTAATGTAAATTGGATTAGGTATCTGTTAATCTGTTAAAATTTAACAGTATGTAGGTATAAATAAACCTTCGGTGTAAAAGTCAAACTATCTTTTGTATAAAATCAGTACCAGATGAACCATGCCGGGGGCCCCTAGGCAATGCAATTCTCGGGCCCCTTTTCAGCCTTTTTAGAAGAGAAAAAAAGCAATTATACCTATTGTCATTGCGGATACAAATTTTAGCTTCAAGAAACATTTTTAATTTCAACATTTGAGCGCTCATGAGGCCCATCGCTGATGTGGGGGCCCTAAGCAGTTGCCTACACTGCCTAAAGATCAATCGGGCCCTCGTTATGCTCATCGCATCTTTGTTTCTTGTGGGAACTTGGACACTGGAGACCCAAGTATGCCAGGAGTCCGGTTCAATGTAAAATGAATCTGCATTGTTATTAATTCTGATTAGTTTCAAATTCTTTTTGAAGCAGCAAGCGAAGTGTTTGATTTCCCAGTGTCTGCAAAAATGTTTGTCGGACAACTTGAGTTTTGTTGGTGAGAACTTCATTAAATTTGTAGGCGAACAGTCGATGTATACACGATAACATGAGCAGAATATGTTTAGGGATTAACGGAATCCATAATAAAGAGAGATCACAGGAAAAGTAATGTCAGGCAAAAACTTCAGGGAACTTTGATAGAACGAACTGAACCGAACTTTGCTGAACGTTTTTGCAGGTATCCAACAGCACCATGATGTCAAAGTGTTTAGATGCCTCCGTTAGCTAAAAAACTGTCTTTTCGTTACTTGATTTTAAATGTAGTAACATGTTCATTGGAGACATTGTATGAAACTTTAACGCTATTGTGTTTTCAATTTGTTACGTGAACTGTAAAATGTTGTTTTGTGGCAATAAACTATTTTTCTTTCTTTCTTTATATAAATCAAAACGTCCGAAGCAAATCAAAGAAGGTGCCACTTAAGGCCATTTTTTCAGAATATTGTGTAACAATGTGGGCCCAAATTGCTACACATGAGGACATTAAATTAGGAAGTTTTTCTCTTGCGATGGGTATTTTCTTTATTCATTGTCAATAAACAGCCCAAATAGGATAAGTCAAAATTGTGTTTTAAAAACACTTTTGTTCTGTTATAGGCATCACAATAAAATTTATTCGAGATTATTCTAGTAGACCATCCTCAACTGTAATTAACCCAGTTTTAAAGTCAGCTGGTATTTAGATACTTAATTAATTAAGATAGACTCAGATGCATCACTACTGTTATACAACAGTAGTGATGCATAAGATTCCGAACTTACTAAGTAAATAAGTACACAATTTAATTTCAATGATACACACAGTTCTAGATTATATTTCGTCATTTATTAAAATTCATAATTTTTCTTTAAAGCATTTTTTAAAACCACACGTGACGTGAATACAAAATAAGAACGTTCGCACAATTATTCGAATTCGTAAGCAAAAAAAAAGAAAACTGACAGTTAAAAATAAAAACAAAATAATACGCTTCGAACTGGCTGCTTTTCTACAAAATCATTGAGCACTTGAGCACAATAGAATTGGAGACCGTCAAAAATCTATGGACAGAGAAGTAAGTACATCTCTCAATTACACGGCCTGCGAGGCCGATTTACAAGCAAAACGCATAATACTCACCGATTCGAAGACGTCCCTAGCTAACGCACTGCCAATTGTTTTTCTTTGCGTTATGGAAATATTTTCCGAGAACTGCGCGTTTTTCCGAATCAACTCTGCTCGTTAACAATCGAATTTATCAGTAAAAATCACAGTAAATTCCACAAAATGTACTATAAATAACAGTCTTTCACCTTTCCTTAGGCATTTACTCGGTAATTTTGTTGGTTTCAGTCTCGTTTATGTAAATTAGTTCATTTCATCACTTAAGAATCGTAATCATACGACCGCCGGACTCAAGTACTCTAGCTCGCTTGCACAATTTTGTTTCACTAGCCCACAGCCACAGAGTGCATAGCATACTGCCAGTGCTGTATTACTTTAAGTATCTACCGCAAGACAGAGACCGCGTGACACAATTACATTGAACGCACACTACGTTCGACACAATCAAAGCAGTAATTTACTCGCTAAAGTGAGATAACGCTATACCTTATGTATAGCTTTGTCTCGTTCTTGAGTCAAACAGGTCAGTCGTCGGTCGGTTGCGAGAGCGAGACGCAACCATTATGAGCTTGTAGATGATTACGTGCGACAGCGCGCGCGTCGCCATATTGTGGACAGTGTTGCCATTGAGTAAAACGTTTCGTTCAACGCAGAATTTCTTTATTACGTCACATTTTGACTCAGAAATATTTTAAAATTGTAAATCTTACTTAGTATTGAATTATCTTATAGCAGCTATAACTACTGTGCTCAAATAAGCTTCGCTAGGCACCATAACTTAATAATCATAATCATCTAACTTAGGTTAAGAGTTTGTCGGTGGGTTGGAGTTTCTTCCAATCATCTCTCCTATACTTAAGCCATCTCCTTGACCTCCTGATACGACACGACACCGGCCTTCTCCTTTATCTAGTCCATGTAGCATCGTCTAGATCTACGTCTTCCTCTCTTTCCTTCAATTTTTTCGTCTAAAATGGTGGGAAGTTGTCATGTCGTATCAAATGTCCAATCATATATCTGTGCGAGAAAAATGTAATAAATGCATAAATGCTAGTTTTTTTTAACCCCCGACGAAAAAGAGGGGTGTTATAAGTTTGACATGTGTATCTGTGTATCTGTGTATCTGTTTGTGGCAACATAGCTCCCAAACGGGTCTACCGATTTCAATGCGGTTTTTTTAATCGAAAGCTAGTTTAATCGAGATGGTTACGAAGATACGAAGTTCGAATTTTGCACTTCGTAGTCGGGGAGCTGAATTACTATGGGCAAATTGCAGCGCCACAGTGGCACGTATCGACAACAAACAATAAAATTCTCATACTATTTGACACCCGTAACGTAAACGTAACGCAAACGCGACCGAAACGCGCGAAGTTAAGTCAAAAATAACACTAGAAGCTCACAGGTAGGCCTGTACAAAAAAACTTGGTCTATAACCGTTGACCGAGAACGGTCAACGCGGAAGTGATAATAGCTGGTAATATAATGAACTATTCCGGGAGCTATTTTTGGATAGTAGTTAAATAGGTACTAACAGTAAGAATGTACCTATATGCCTACTACGAGTATTAATATTAATAGTAGTTTATGCAACTGCTACATAATGGAGGTCCTTAAGCTGAGTTTCATAATAGGATCACACGAGTGTTTTAAGACCTAATTATGTGGAGTTGCATACATTACTTTATCTCCACACATATTATAAGTACTCTATGATGGGTTCAGAAGCCGAAGGCGTATATCATACCCATATCTTTCACGAATTTGACTGTTTTTTTTATCATAGACAAACATACCGAGCTGACGTTTCGAAAACTGTTTTTTTTTATTGTAAAAAAAATCACATTATTATTTATACATATCGGGCCGAACATGACTTACATACGTGAGTGATCCGTTTAATTTCACTATGATTGTAAATTACGTTGGTTTTCAAATTAGATACTTACATCGAATTATTATTAGATTCTTTACTGTTGGGGTGGTGGTGGTGCTGGCGCTGGCGGCGAAGGCGTCGTCGTACTGCAATGCTGGTCATTTTCTACGGTTTCTGAACGCATTATAGAGGACTTATGATATGTGTGTAGATAAATTGTTTGTTGTCGATACGTGCCACTAGTGGCGCTGCCAATTTGCCCATAGTAATTCGGACGTAAACGCGAACGCGATCGTGACGTATTTTTGTTGTCCTTCTATGAATCATGCCGACGACATCGAAATACAACTGTAGCTCTAGCACAAATCACAGTGCGACTTCTATCTCGCGCGAGAACAACTGCCCGTTCTTTTCTGTCACTCAGAATGCAACGAGGCGGGTAATATAATCTCGCGCGACAAACAAAGTCGCGGCCAGTCGTGCTAGCCAGACTGACCGCCATGAACGCTACCATGGAGATGTTAACGCGCGATTGCCCCTCTGCCAAAACTCTAACATTAAGTCTGACCAAAATGATCAGGGTCTGTTGATTGTGTGCGTGTTTATGGCATTTGTGTGACAGTTTTGTTTTAGTGTGAGTTTGTAGGAACGTAACAAATTTTGACAGGAGCGCAGACGTTGTTTCTAGAATACTATTTCTTTGTGTAATTCATCTGTGGTTACGTATTGTAAGAGCTAATGTAGGCAACTTGTTTTTAGAAAAAAATACTTTGTGCAAAAAATTCTTCGTGGCAACCATGGTCTTTCCGAAAGCGCTGGTAGAGTCAAAAAAATTACGTGTAAAAGAGCATTCAACTGCCTATTTGCTGAATAAAATTTTTATTTTGACGTGTGCTGTAAGTGTGTTCCTCGTCCCCCTCAAAAAGTGGCAGGAAATTTGTAAGGCATACCTACTTAGATAAGCCAAAGGCGCCTCCCGTCTCTCTGATTTAAGTCGCAACAGCTGATCGCGACAGTCTGGGAAATGCTTGGAGTAAGTGAGTATATCTAGGTATATATTCTTGAAAATTGTAGTGCATAAGTACTTAGATAAGCCAAAGGCGCCTCTCCTCTGTCTGCTTTATGTCGCGACAGTCTGGGAAACGTTTTAAGACATTCGAGTAACGGTAAGTTCGGCCCGGTAACCCGTATTCTCTTTGCCTGATACCCATAGCCTTCAAACGTGGTCGGTAACTGAGTTTCAGGGTCACTGGGTTCTCTACACTACAGAGCTTTGTCCAAACACCGTTCGGTTAATTAACGGAACCAAAGAGTGTTGAATCATATCATTAAAGTCTGTATTATGAACTTGGTAGTGAAATAAGTGGAGCTTCTTGTGTGGTACCTATGACCATTATGTAAATTTACTCATGTTTCACAAATAAATCTCTCTTATCTTATCTTATCTTATCTTATCTTAGTTTTTGACACGAGAAAACGCCTCCATCATTATGGGTAACAGGGCTCGAAATATATCCTGCCGCTAAGCAGCCGTGCTTGCACTGTCGTGCTCCGGTGTGAAGAGTAAGACAGCCGGCCTAATTACGAGCACAAGAGGCATTTCGTCTTAGCTCTCTAGGTTGGCAACGCATCTGCAAAACTCCCGGGGTTGCGGGTATGCATACCTATGGGCAGTGGTTGCCACTTACCATCAGGAGACCCACTTGCTGGTTTGCTTTCCTTGTCGAGTAAAAAAATAGTAAGTGTTTGAGACGCGATCGAAACCTATTTTGGTCTTCGATTCGCTGTAAGTATCTACTTACTTATTATTAATTTCGCATGGCACTGTCTTTAGACCTCTAATTATAATTAGTGTTAATTGATTTTTTCTTTAAATTTTCTTCGGCGTTAATGTGTAGGGTTTTCGTAGGGAAACTACCTTACCGTCATTTCCTACTAGTACATATTCAACGGTAATTAAGTGATTATAGTTTTGGCCCATGCATAGCCCATGCCTATATAACTTGGCAATAAAGAGTAGAAATCAAACCACCTCCACTTTCCTCCACTTCCTACATAGGTATATGTCTCATTTTTGACGTACCAGGACTTCGGGTTAGCGCTTGAAAACAACGAGATTATTATAGAGACCTAGGCGACCCGACCATGTGAAGTGGTCTATGATTTGTCATTGATATATTTCGCAACCTATTTGCTTTCCGTCAGTTTCGACCATAAACTAGAACCGTCGTACGCTCCCAGAGGACGGACTACTAATTAGTCCGAAACATGTCGGGCTAAACTCTACTTCGCATGTATTCAAATTCGCATGTATTTCGTCTCTAAGGGATAAGTGCTCGTAGCTTGAAAACGTCCGAACCAAAAGACCACTAAACGAGCGTCAGCCAGTCTTAGTTTGGTCGAACGACAGCGCTATGACGTATGGCTGTCATCGAAAAATGCCGTGTTGTACTGGGACACATTTTTCGTGAATTTTGTACTGGACCCAAAGTCCATGGTGTCAGTAAGTGTATGAAAAGTGGCAACAAATTTGTACGAGAAATTTAGGTTCCTCTTTACACCGGCTTTGTAAATATTACTTTGGGTCATTAATCCTTCAATTCAACAGTGGAGGCTTAGAAAAAAAAACTTTTAACGATCATTATAATATATTCTGAATCACATACAACTTGGGACTAGAGCTAAATGTATAAAATTAAATAAACTACCTCAAGGACCTCTACAGTAAGTATTTACACAATACTTAGGACCGTGGACCTCGTAAGGAACAACAAAAAATATCACGAGATGAAAGTTGTCCTATTTCAATAGGACAGTGTTATAACAAAAATAAAAACTTAAATTCTGTTATTTGCATTCTACCAACAGAACAATAGAGGATGGCTGAAATATTTAAAAGCGCTTGTTAACTTTTTGAGGTGAGGATATTAATTGTTTTCAGTTCATGAATAAATAATACTATGTATTAACATTTTGTATATGACATGGAATAATCCTCATACTTATATTTTTATTTACGTTTGATGCCTATAATATTATTTTGGATTTCCTATCACATTACATCTAAAAAAAAATAGTATAAAAATATGGCAACACTGGTTTTGTTTTTAATTACCCTCTAAATTTTAAATTCCTTCACAATTACTGGCAAGAATAGATAAAACTTAACCATAATTTTATTTGTTCAAATATCTAAAATATAAACCGTCGAACTGTGCTTTCAAAATTATTGTTTTCAAGTAAACTACACTTACGCGATCAAGTTATTTTACAAGATTAATCGAATCAAGGTAGACTCGTACTACATTTTAGAATAGTAACCGATTCGCCTTACACTAAATATTTGTCTGTAACTAACCTAAAAATGCATTTCGTACAACATTTAAAGCTAATCCTAAAATTTACATAATACAGCCATTATAATTTAGAGCCTTTGTAAAACTGTGGGAGAGGCGTGGAGTCCGCTTGACGGCACAAATCTCGGGTGTAATACGCAGTTATCGCGTCAAGGACACGCCACCCCGCCCCCTTCACTTCAACAAGGTAATTCCGTTTCGCCTAAAACCAACTGTCATTTTTTTTTGCATCAATCAAAGACGTATACCTAAATAGGAAAATTTGAGCGAATCGAAATCTTATTCCTTAATGAGTCAATATTAATATTATGAAAGGTAACGTCGAAGTCATTAATTCCTGACCCACCATAGAACCCTTTCACAGTAAACGTCATAGTGACATCGCATACCTTGACAAGGAAAATCGTTATGACGTTTACTATATATATGAAAATGTTCTATGGTGGGTCAGCAATTAATTTCCTCGACTGTACTTATTATTCATTTTAAAAAATTTCACTTATCGTGTCAGTTTGTCATCTTTTAACCCGTCACGCGTCCAAGAGACTACATTAGTTAAAAAGTTAGGGACTAATGTAGTCTCTTGGACGCGTGACGGGTTAATTTGTCTCCCCATCTTCTTTTTTTTTTCTAATTGTTATTGAGGCTTATCACTAGATGTTCACATCAGCCTCGTGCCCTGGCCAACACCCTAGGTGTTCTGTCAGCCTCACGGCCGGGCCATACAACCAACTTGACACTTCAACGCAGAAAGTGCTATGAATAACCTAAAGCTGGATCGACACTTGTATTATCCTGGCGATCATGCGTATCCTAAGTATCGACGGTCACTGTGGGCGTATCGTATCACTAGCATAGTCGCGTGAAAAAATACGTCCGTACTAGTGGTAGCGTAGCAGCGTATCGTATGATAATGCCGTATCATTTTTGCTTGCTGTAAGTAGTTTGATGATCGGAGAAAAACCGACTCGAATGGATTGTGGCGTATCACCTATTCAATCATAACTGCGTATCGTATCAAAACACGTCCATACTTACCAATCTTGATACACGTGTTTGGTGTTTAAAAAACGCGTAGCAACTGGATCACGATACGCGTCGGTGCTACACGACGGAGATACGATACGGCAAAATGATACGAATGCGGGCAAAGCTTTAGAGAATGACATTCCACTGCGTTCTAATCTTAGACTGTCGTTTGTTCGTCTATGGGGTTCATAAAGAGGTCTTCTCGTCCTTGAGAGGCAGGGTCTCGTCGCTGTAGTCGACATGGCTGGTTAGGACGGGTTCGGCTCCCTTCTTCTGGTGGCCCATATTCCCGTATGGCATCTCTCGTTTTTCAAGTTCTTCAGCCAGACGCGCGAACAGCTCCCTGAGAAATTAAGACAGATGATAATGTAACGTTGTCAAACTCAAAATTGTGGGAGCATTTAAAGGTAGATGTCCATTCGACCATTCGGTAGATCCATTCGTAGTTAGTATGGGTATTTTTTTATTGACTATTTCAGATATCAAAACATGTATTGATCTATTCAGGAGGCAAAGCCCTTTCGATGTGTAAGTAAATTTCAGGTGTTATTTTTTTTTAATGGTGTCAATTGCATGTTATTTATTATTTTTGTGGCATTTTCCCATGCCGTTAAGACATTATTTTTATAAGCTGACTTTATAAAATTAGTTTGTATTGACATTTATAAAATTTATTGTACATGCTTTGACATTAAAAAAAAACAGTAACTCGATCTATCTTTAATATTATTAATGCATTCAATTAATCTATTCAGCCGACGATATATTGTAGACGTAGATTATAAGATAATGTTTTGCATGCCAATACTTCTGGTTAGACATGTCACTGCGCTGCAGCACTATTTAATAAGACATTTTTTTTTTTTATTTGATCACTTTGGATGTCACCATATATATGATGCTGACTATACCATGTCTAAAGCAAACCAAATAAGTAATTTTCATTTCATTTCATTTTATTTTACTGTATCTTGCTTTTATTTTATTTTTCTTGATGATCCTTTTGTGAACTTATGTATTTGGGTCAATCAACTTTTCATTGCCACTTGTTGCCATGGAGATATCCCCCGGGTAACTCGTCTAAAATAAGATTTTCTAAGGCACCACTCCTCCGAAAGTCAGGAATTGCATGCTTAGGAGATGAAGCATGAAGGAATTGGCATATAACTGTTGAAAATCCTAACGTCTGATTTAGTTGTGCCTTAGAAAATCTTATTTTAGCCGAGTCCCCTGGGGACAACGAGTGGCAATGAAAAGTTGAATGATCCATTTGGCATTTAAAATGTAACGTGATTTTCAACTTCCAACTAACCTGAACACGAAGCCTTGCATGTTCTTCGCCAGGTAATAGAGGAACAGCCAGTCACCGAACTGGCAGCCGTTGACCACGCTGATGACATTATACGGGTTGAACTTGCCACCAGTCACTTGGCGAAACATCAGCTCGTTGAAGCGGAGGGACCGGCGGTAGAGGAAGAAGGAAGCCAGACGCCAGATCACGGCTGGAAAGAGAAAAAACTCAACATGGTAGACGATGGCGAAGTGATGTCTCAGGTTGGTAAGGTTGCAGAAGTTTTTGAAGAGAAAGAGATAAAATTAAATACGATCTTAGAAATACGCGTGGAAATGTCAAAATGGTTGATGCTTCAGATGAGACAGGCTGACACAGTTTTCTGTATGTACTTAGATGGCCCACTATCCTCCCCTCAACAAATAGTAAGCCAGCCAATTTATTGAGACGAAAATATTGAATACAGATAATTGTTTTTATCGTTAGTATATCAAAATAAAAGATAGATTGAATATTGAGAACGAATGTAAGACTAACTATAAGAAACTGTAAGTACACTTGAGGAAATCATAAAAACATAACTCTCTAAAGAAGCAGTCGGAACAAAGGACCCGGACGTGCCCGAACCAACTCTTACCAATTACCTCTCTGATTTTATTAATACGAATAAAGGTAGATCCTTAACATACCAAGAACGGAGACGATGAAGAGGAACAGGAACCAGAACCAAAGGATGACGTAGATCTTCTCGTGGATGATGTTGAGCGCCATGACACAGAGCGCGTCATGCTGCTGAATGGAGCCGCTGGGACCGTACTTGTGGAAGATACACTTCGTCACCTGAGTCCAGACAACGAATTGTATTATTTTAACATCCAAAATAAAATTCATATGCACAAATATCGAGAAATTTCCAATTTCTAAGAACAAGGTTGGGATTGGGACTTTAGAAATAGTTCGGCTGTTAGAGGCGCTTCTATTGTTAAAGGAAGAGATATCAATACGGTTCATACGAACCCGAATCCTATTCTAAACGCTCAGGGACTGTACGCCGAATTTCATAATGATGATGAATTTATTTACGAACTACGTCTCATCTTATTTGAGTTTATTTAATGGTAGGATTAAGTTTAAAATTCGTATGTTGATTGATGTTGAAAACCAACCCTAAAAATAAATATTCAGTATAGATAACAATAAAATTTGCCCCAAATCGCTGCCTATCGTAATGCTGGTCCTCTGTGCCAGATATGATCCAGCCTTCTGGTCTCGCTCAACTCCACCAGCCATTTTGAGCACGACAGCACTACTGCTACTTCGCACCAACTTTTCCCAGATTCGAATCTTCGATTTCTTGAGTTCCAGTACCAGTAATCTCACCTTGGGGAACACGTTCTCCAGGGGATCAGCAATATTGTTCCAGTCGTTGAACCCGATGACCTTGATTCCCAAGTCCATGAACTGGCCGTTAAGGAAGCAGTTCACTACCCAGACTTGGAACATCACGTGTAATAGGTTCACGACTTCCATGGCCACCATCCAGACTGACCAGGTCCGTGTGATCCGGAGTCTAAAGAAAAAAACGTTTTGTTAAAAGCTTAATTGCAAGGCAAGTTTTATTTCAGGCTGACAATACAATGATGTGCTATTTAAGTTCCGGTGTTCCAGCCAGGATCGTCTCCACAGGAGGAACCTCTTCAACGGTTAACGGTACTGACTTGGAATTTGATATGGATATGTGAATTGGATGCCAATACAAGTTGATTTTTTACATCAACCAAACTCCCAATTCCTTCCTTACCTAAGAATGATGTCCTTCCTGATAATATCCAACTTCTTATCCAGTGATTTCTGGGAGGGCACCTTGGTGCCCTTAACCGTAATCTCGTCGCCATCTTGGATCGCTATGCTCGCATACTGGAGGCCGTCCACTAAGGCTTTCACGCGACCACCTACAAACAGATATACAAAGAAATAATTCAGAGTTCACCAAGATGGTATCCATGGGCGTTTCCATGGCAACTGGAGGATGGGGAATGCATGAATTGTTATTGTGGGCAGGTACAGTCCAGAGCACATATTTGGTTTGACCAATTTTTTTCTCTCTAGGGGGCGGGGAGGGGGGCCGCGCCTCCCTGCCCCTCTTGGAGACGATCTTGAAGATATCCATGCGTCTGATGGATTCTTCAGGTGACCAGAGGGCTGACGGCGGTTTGGGCAAAGTTTCAGCTGCACTCGTCCAACTTTCTGGACATAACTAACCACAGTGACAGTGATCTGAGAGTGGGGAGAGGGTTTCTTGTAGGTTAATTTACATTTATTGTAGCGTTTTTATTACATTTTATTGTAATTTCCATACGCCAGTATTCAGACTGGATCATACTTTAAATTGGGACGTTTACCGTAGATACTAGTCCAAAAGACAAAGAATGAGAAATATAGGTAAGTCACGTGGACTCTGATATCTGGTATTGCTGAGTCCTTTAGCTTACGTAACAGATTAATTAAGTTCGCTGCAGTTTGTTGAATCGGCCTTATCAAACGATGCCAAGATTATCTTATCTCACCCTCAATTTGATAAGTGGCCCATTTTACAATAAACTACAGGTATACAATATTATTAAATTGAGAATAAAATATAAAGTCGCTTTAAATCTACAAGGATAACAGTTTTCAATGGTTCACGGGTAATTACATATCGAATAACCCACCCTCCCTCTTCCTACCCCCCACCCCCACTCGGACTTTGATGTCTTTCGCGCCTGAAACTATTCCTTGTTTGCTCACACTTGCAAGTTGCATTCGCTATAGGCTTGCGTTTGACCACAATCACGCCTGATCGTAAGCGAAGGTGTGGTCTACGATGGAGTAGCACGCTTGCCTAGCAAATGCCCATTCAAACTAGACTTGAAAACGGCACACAGATGCAGGCAGGGAATTCCACTCCTTAGCCGTACGGATTATGAAGGAAGAGCGAAAACGCTTTGATAGACAAAGATGGCATAAATCGACATGGTATTTTTTCTTACGTGCCGAAAATTCGCGATGTCCACCCGTGTGGGCCTGGGGGCGGTATATATTTTTCCAAAATCGCCGCACCTCTTCTCCCACTACTCAACGAGTGGCACTGCCACCAGACAGGTTATGAACTGACCTTCTTTCTTCTTCCACACGTAATGCGGCATGTAGAAGCAGATGGACTGTATGAACAGCACGAAAGGCACCCACTGGTAGTAGGTGTGGTGCAGCGTCTCATCTGAGGCTGAGATAGGACCCACACCTGGGTGTGGGAGAAACCCGGACTGAAGGAGACTCTCGTTATAATGGCGGACCTGCAGACAATAACACGGTGTGATAAGAGTAACACTCAGTCAGTCAGTTTGCCCGTGATCATGATGCAAGCAACTGCATCGAAATATCGGGAGCTCATCAAACCTATAAGGTAATTGCGGTCAATATCCCGTTTTCATTATGTCTAAGAGTAAGATTTGTAGTTAAAAATGACGTTTTCCCTTGTTTTTTGTGATTTGCACTGTCATCAGCAGCAATAGTAGGTAAGCAACCGAAGCGCTCACAATGATCTGCACAAGCTCTTATGTCTATAACAATAGAGCCGTGCTTAGCTGAGCAACCGAAGCGTTCACAATGATCTGCACAAGCTCTTATGTCTATAACAATAGAGCCGTGCTTAGCTGAGCAACCGAAGCGGGCACAATGATCTGCACCAGCTCTTATGTCTATAACAATAGAGCCGTACTTAGCTGAGCAACCGAAGCGCTCACAATGATCTGCACTAGCTCTTATGTCTATAACAATAGAGCCGTACTTAGCTGAGCAACCGAAGCGCTCACAATGATCTGCACCAGCTCTTATGTCTATAACAATAGAGCCGTACTTAGATCATTGTGAGCGCTTCGGTTGCTTAGCAACTATTGCTGGTGACTGTACACGGAAAGAACATACATGTCTAGTCACCTTAGCAACTTGAATTATCACGATTTGAAAGTTTGAAACGATTTAATTATAATTATAAATGTAATTTTCGTATAAGTACATCTTTTTTAAAATGATAAAGAAGACAAGTTACATAAATATTTGTATGTGTAACTGAGTGGTAACTTATAAGTCTATTGAGTGAAAATGTACGCAGTGTGGGGTCAACTTATATTGGTCTGTGAATTCTACAGACAGACATAAAATTTTAAGATTTTGAGACTTTTTGGAGTGGTTGTGCTATAAGAGCTACCTTCATGTCAAATTTCAAGTTTCTAGGACAGCTGGAAGTACCCTATAGGTTTTCCGATTTCGGTAATTTGTATGAAAATAGATTTTTTAATGACTGTATCTTATGATTGCGTTAACTTAGAAGGTTGATTTTTTCATGACTTTAAGTGACCAAAGGTTTGAGTATTTGGTATTAATTTCAGCATGCTACCTTCACGCGTTTCAGAGAAAAGGGGTCTTGACAGACGGATGGACAACAAAGTGATCCTATTAGGGTTCCGTTTTTTCCTTTTGAGGTACGGAACCCTAAAAAGTAACTGGACATGTTCTTTCCGTGTACCCTTCATCTAATCTAAACATTCCAGGTCAACCACAGTCCACAGAAACTGCAACACCAACCAAACACTTACTATAGTAAAAGTGGCCATGAAGAAACAGTACGTCTGTATAACATTATCCGGCACTCCTTGGTCTGATATGCACTTGATGTGGTCTCCAAAGAACTCTCTGGCGCACACCAGGATCACGAATACCACAAGGATGGTCACCGTGGCCTTGTAGTGGAGTTTGAACGCGAAATTTTCAATGGTAGGCTTGGATTTGCTGAGCTTGAATCTCGGCGCGAGCGTCGTGATGGTCGCGGCGAAGAGTTTGCCTTCCATCTTTATTTTTATATTGTGCTCCTAATCCTGTAAAAGAAACAACTTGGTATCAGACACAACGATAGAATGGTGAAATAACCGGTTGGCAAAGAAATGGTTGACGATATTATACTAACTAACCTATCCAACCACGGACCAAACACCCTCTGGACACCGCATCTTCTATAATTTACTTGGAAAGTCATTACGAAAAAAGCCGCGGTGAGCGGGCCGGGGGAGTGCGTCGTGATTGGTTCATAGCTTGTCATCTCGCTTGTCATCTGGTCGAAAGTGAGCCACGATTCGAGGCTAGAGAGATTTATAGGTGCAAATGAGTGCGTTTATATAAATGACCCATCCTCCCGATCGACAGTAAGTTTATTGAGACGGAAAATTTAAGATAGACTTACTAACACTATGGGTCTACCTAGAACAAAATTCACGAAAAATGTGTCCCAGTACAACACGGCATTTTTCGATGACCGCCATACGTCATAGCGCTGTCGTTCGACCAAACTAAGACTGACTGACGCTCGATTAGTGGTCTTTTGGTTCGGACGTTTTCAAGCGCTAACCCGAAGTCCATGGTGTTGGTAAGTCAATGGTACCTAGTTCATAGTTCATTGAGATAGATAAATAGTTTTACTGTCAGTAAATCAAAACAAAAGATAGATTGAATAATGGGAACGGCTGCTGTCAGAAAAGTTGAAAAACCCTCGACATTTCCATTTCAAAGTTCAATATCTCAAAAACAGCTGAACCGAGTTCAAAGAAACTTAGCTAAGAAACGTCTCAATTTAAATAGCTTTCGGTTAAAATTCGATCTAAATCCGTTCATCCGCTTAGGAGATACGATGCCACAGACAGATGCACCTATACACAAGTCAAACTTATAACACCCCTCTTCTTGCGTTGGGGGTTAGAATATAGATGAAAAAGAAGAAGAGGAAGGCCTCACTCGACAGCGATTTTAGCGGATTTTTGATTCACAATGTTCCTTGAAGGGAAGGTGTTTAAAAATGCTAAAAACCCCCGACATTGTCATTTCAAAGTTGAATATTTCAAAATCAGTTGACCCGATTTTAATACAACTTAGCTAACAACCATCTCAGTTAAACTAGCCTTCGATGGCTTCTGTCGGAGCTATGATGCCACAATAGCTAAGAACCATCTCGGTTAAACTAGCCTTCGATGGCTTCTGTCGGAGCTATGATGCCACAATAGCTAAGAGCCATCTCGGTTAAACCAGCCTTCGATGGCTTCTGTCGGAGCTATGATGCCACAATAGCTAAGAACCATCTCGGTTAAACTAGCCTTCGATGGCTTCTGTCGGAGCTATGATGCCACAATAGCTAAGAACCATCTCGGTTAAACTAGCCTTCGATGGCTTCTGTCGGAGCTATGATGCCACAATAGCTAAGAACCATCTCGGTTAAACTAGCCTTCGATGGCTTCTGTCGGAGCTATGATGCCACAATAGCTAAGAACCATCTCGGTTAAACCAGCCTTCGATGGCTTCTGTCGGAGCTATGATGCCACAATAGCTAAGAACCATCTCGGTTAAACCAGCCTTCGATGGCTTCTGTCGGAGCTATGATGCCACAATAGCTAAGAACCATCTCGGTTAAACCAGCCTTCGATGGCTTCTGTCGGAGCTATGATGCCACAAACAGATACACCGCCCTCTTTTTCGTCGGGGGTTAAAAAACATCTCGAGACGGCAACGAATTTTATTATCTGTATCAGCTAGGCTTGAAAGGAATTCAAGGTATGCGAGTGTTTACTATTTACTATGAATTATTGTCAACATTACTATGTTTTGGTACGTCATCTATGTTTATAATGAGCATTCATAGCAAGTGAACAAACACTCACTACTTTGTTTATCTACACACATATCATAAGTCCTCTATAATGCGTTCAGAAACCGTAGAAAATGACCAGCATTGCAGCACGACGACGACTTCGCCGCCAGCCCCAGCACCAGCACCACCCACCACCACCAGCAGTAAAGTAATAGTCATTACGACATCGAATTCGATATCGTAATGACTTTTCGATATCGAATTCGATGTTTCAAATTTGAAAACCAACGTGAATCATAGTGAAATAAAACGGATCACTCACGTATATAAGTCGAGTTAAGTCCGACATGTATAAATAATAATGTGATATATTTTTTACAATAAAAAAAAACAGTTTAAAACAGTTTAAATAAATAAATAAAAATAAAAATAATAAAGTTTACGAAACGTCAGCTCATGTTTGTCTATGATTAAAAAAAACTGTTAAATTCGTACGTGGGTATGATATATGCCTTCGGCTTCTGAACCCATATTAGAGTACTTATAATATGTGTGTAGATAAAGTAATGTATGCAACTTCACATAATTAGGTCTTAAAACACTCGTGTGATCCTATTATGAAACTCAGCTTCGCCTCGTTTCATAAAAACACACTCGTGTTTTAAGGACTCTCATTATGTAGCATTTGCATGAACTACTATTATTCTACAATGTGGTATTGATACTCGGATAAAATACAGTTCAAGCTGTAACAGTATTGTGGAATACCTATTTCTTCGGCTTGGGTACAGGTCATTGACACTTAATAAGGTCGCCTGTTACGGTGGTCATAAGAGTCACAATGAGATAAATAAGTTTCACAATTTTGAGCACAACCTTTTTTGCAGACTGTGCGCTTTTCGTTGAAACTATACTTGCGTTGTCATTCAAGCTTCGTACCCGTACCTTTCTTGCAATATTTTGACCTAAACAAAATAGCAGACAGACAAACACAGACACTGGCTGAAAAATTATAGTGCATAAGTCAAAGGCACCTCCAGTTTGTCTGCTTTATGGGATACTAGCTTATGCCCCGCGGCAAAGGCCAACGTGAAATATTTCAAAATGGGCTAGTTCCCTATCCCGTGGGAATTTCGAAAAATCCCTTCTTGGTGCACCTCTAGGATACTCAAGGTATATGTTGGCCAAATTTAAAATCCAGTGGTTTAGGCTGTGCGTTGTCTGTCAGTCAGTAACTGTACTGTTTTTAACCCCCGACGAAAAAGAGGGGTGTTATAAGTTTGACATGTGTATCTGTGTATTTGTCTGTGGCATCGTAGCTCGTAAATGGATGGACGGATGTGGACGCGGCTTTTTTTAATCGAAAGCTAGTTTAATCGAGATGGTTCTTAGCTAAGTTTAATAAAAATCGGTTCATCCGTTTTTGAGATATTAAACTTTTAAATGTCTCAAGTTTAGATCCCAGATGTGAGAGCCCGTTGATGTCTTCAGTATGGCTAAGTTGGGAAATTCCATATCGGGAGCTCGTTGATGTCTTGGATTTTTTGTTGGTTTAAGTCAAATAATAAAATATATATTGTGAAGTGAAATATAATGTAAAAAACATGAAATTAAAAAAATAAATAGTTAAATTTTTATCTAAGCGTCGTCGGTGTCGGGGGATCGCTAAAGTCAACAACAAACTAAAGTGTGTTGTTTTATAGAAAGAATAGCTGTGGTTGACTTTAGCGATCCCCCAACACCGACGACGCTTAGATAAAAATTTTGCTAGGTATATTGAACTGAAAGGGCCAATCCATACTTCCATCCATACTAATCCATACTAGCAAAATATGTTAGGAATTATTTTTTACTTTTTTTAGTTTTAATTTATTTTCGATGCTTCTTTTTCATTTGGGGTTTTTTAAATTTTAATATAGGTATAGATCTCATTCTAAGCGAAAGTTTTCTATCCGGGAGCAGTCGGGTAAAGACCAATGCAGCAGTGTCCAATGATTCAGGTCGCGAATGTAACTTGATTTTAATTCTAATCGATTCCCACGATATCGATAATAAACTCATAAAACTGATCGATTCCACGCTCGGATCGCCACACTCGATTTGACTTTAAATCGGGCCACTAACCCCGTGTGGTCGTAAAAAAATTGTTATCAATGAAATGAATTACAATAAAAAATGTAGTTATATATATATTTATAAATATCTGTCGTTAAAACTAAGCTTCAGCGCACTATAGTTGAAGTCTAGTGTAATCAACGGCCAAACAACAACGACTCGATCGCGTTCGCCTTTACGTCTGAATGAATTAGCAATAAAAATTCAAAATGTTCAAAATGTTTATTTGTCGAACATAGGTAAAAATAAATAAATGTGAACAAATATCGTAGGTCACTTTGAGTATCACTATGTTGTGCCTTAAGGTAAGGCATACAAATAACCACAGCTTGGCTTGCAGCATGCTTCTTACAACTAAAAATTAAAACTTACAAATTATGTCAATAACCTTAAACAAAAAAAAAAACAAATTATACTGTGTCCCTAATATAGGTACTCATTGACACTATAATAGGCCCTTTCAACCAAAAAATTAAATAATGTTTTTTTAAATTCTTTGAAATTGACGATTTTTAATATTTCTGAGGGCAGTCTATTTAAAATTCTTGGTGCCATCCCGTAGAAATTTTTTGACATCAAAGCGGTGTTAGAAGGTTTGGTGTTAATTTTACCTTTCTGTCGCACACTGTTAAACTTCGGAAACTGTACAAAATTATTTTTTACATAACAAGCAACTTCATATATGTATCAACACGGTGTGGTTAGAATCTTAAGTCTAATGAAATGAGGTTTGCATGACTCTGTTCGTTGAATTCCACACACCGATCTCACGCATTTCTTTTGACACTTAAATGCCATTTCACGGTTCGTGGAATTCCCTCAAATAAATTCCTGTGAACAGCAATATTCCTGTGATCAGCAATGTTGATGTAATTAGCAGTATTCCTTTGACTAGCAATATTCCTGTGATTATGAGTGTTCCAGATGAATGCGAGGAAGAATAGTCTTTTAAAACATTCGCAATAGATAGCGCTCTATAGTGTTCGCGTGTGCAAAAAATCGCTTTGCCAATAAACGTCTCAGGTCAGGAAAACGATAAGTACGTATTTTGTGAGGTACGTAATATTAAAAATCTATATTATGTACCTAATACATAAGCATGAATGAATAAAATACACGATTGCGTTTCTTTTAATTAGCCGCATTTATTTTCTGCTGTCCGATGGAAGTGCGACTTTAATATGCGCGTATTTGTCGCGCATTTTTATAAACAAAGTTTGTGATTAAAAAACATTATGAATAATAACTCTTTTGCTGTCTGTACCTACTTGCATTGTCATCGGAGTACCATAAAGTCGGTCCTACCACTGTAAGTGCGGAAAATTTAATTCCAAATTTTGCAGACAAGTCACATAACAATAATGACACGGCACAGCCAGCAGCGGAAGTAGCTATGAAACCGACGCGGTCACGGTGATCTAAACACGGCTCTATTGTTATAGGCATAAGAGCTTGTGCAGATCATTGTGACCGCTTCGATTGCTTAGCTACTTCTGCTGCTGACTATTCATAACCATGGAAAGTTAAACAAAAGCTCGTAAAAAGTGCTGTATGGGCAAATTCTTAGCCTAAGCTTTCTTACTTCCTAAAACAAAGAGTCTTCTAAATGCCGAAAATCTTAACAATTAAATTGACCTCTAACGCCTAACATAGAGTTCGTATCAAACTAAAATGCCTCTAGCGTCTAGAGTCGGGAAAAGGGACGCACAGATCCTAAATGGCCTTCGGGTCAGCGCTTGAAAACGTCCGAACCAAAAGACCACTAATCGAGCGTCAGTCAGTCTCAGTTTGGTCGAACGACAGCGCTGTGACGTATGGCTGTCATCGAAAAACGCCGTGTCGTACTGGGACACATTTTTCGTGTTTTTCGCACCAGACCCAAAGTCCATGGTATTAGTAAGTAAGGTTAAAATAAATACCTTAAAGTCCGTCTCGCCTTTATCACATAGCACGGGCAGCAGGCTGCGACTACACTGACAGATTCGTTTTGTCTTGTCGTGTTATCGGGCCGATAAGATTGGCCATTTGCTGATAACAGGCGTTCCGATTCCGACGCGAACTAAACGCAAACCAAAGCCTCTAGCTTAATTTTTGACATAAGAAAACTCGACCGCGTTCGCGTTAACGTCTCAATTACTATGAGCAAATTGGCAGCGCCCCTGGCGGCGCGATAAAGCAAACAGACGGGAGACTCCTTCGGCTTATCAATATCATCGTCAGCCTATTTACGTCCCACTGCTGGGCACAGGCCTCCTCTCAGAATGAGAGGGCTTGGGCTACAGTTCCCACGCGGGCCCAGTGCGGATTCGGAACTGCACACACACAGTTCAATTGCTTCGCCGGAGTGTGCAGGTTTCCTCACGATGTTTTCCTTCACCGAAAAGCCAATAATAAATTACAAATGTAATTTCGCACATAAATTCCGCAAAACTCAGAGGTGCGAGCCGGAGTTTGAACCCACGACCCTCTGCTTGAGAGGCCATAGGTCAAACCACTAGGCTATCACGGCTTATCATTAAATAAATAAATATCATGGGACAATTGACACCAACTGACCTATTCCCAAACTAGGCAAAGCCTGCACTATGTACCCATAGACAACGGATACACATAGTTATATGGATAAATACATACTTAAATACATATTAAACATCCAAGACCCGAGAACAAACATTCGTACTCACCATACAAACATCTGCGCCGACCGGGAATCGAACCCGGGGCCTCAAGCTGCATAGTCAGGTCTCTAACCACTGGGCTATCCGGCCTTCAATGCACTACAATTTTTCTATCACTTTTTTATTTGTATTTATTGAAAGAGGGAGTCAAACGATCAAGCGGGTCACCTGATGGTAAGCGATCACCGCCACCAATGAGAACCAGTAACCTGCAAGAGTCACTATAATCCGTTGCCAGCCTTTAAGGTGGAAACTGTATAGAGGAAAGGGCGGGCCTCCGCCACTAGGCTCTCACTGACCGGACGAAACGCAAGGGGTGGCTGTTGCTTCACGTCGATTTTCTTCGAGAGGGTGGTACTTCCCCGGAGCAAATAGCTACACTACGGCTCTCCCACTACAGTGTCAGTTTTCGACGGACCAGATACACGTACCTACAGAGGGTCGAGCACGACTTTACGAATGCTGCGTAACGTTACGGTTACCGTATCGAGATCGAGAAACCTCATACTAAATTTTAGTTCCAAATACGCTCACGGGCGGGCGCTGCTCCGAACGTCATACAAACTCGACAACATTTACTATTCGATTTTACGTGACGCAGGTTTCGAAAAGTCGTGCTCGACCCACTGCACACGTCTACGCTCCTGTCAAAATTTGTTACGCTCCCACAAACGCATATCGACTATACGTAACTTGACCAACTTAGAAAAGTCGAAAAACCCCGACATTGTCATTTCAAACTGCAATATTTCAAAAACGTTCGAACCGATTTTAATTGAACTTAGCTAAGAACCATCTCGATTAAACTAGCTTTCGATTAAAAAACCGCATCGAAATCGGTAAATCCTTTTGGGAGTTACGATGCCACAGACAAATACACAGATTTAGATACCACTTTTTCTTACCAAAACTGCCACACGACCATGCCACTTCTTACTCTTTTTCTGTGGCAGGCGATAAGACCTCCAATAAGAACGCATGCTGCCTCTATCCGGGTATTCCTCTATTCTTTCTTAGCTTGTCAAACCTGTAAATTTTCAGGTGCTGCCAACTGACGTACAATGCCAATGTCCACAATATACGCGGCACTGGGGGTGTGGGTTGGGTTACCTCCTCGTGTGTCTAAGAGTTGCGGTTCCCTTCTGTATCCGTCCGGGGGGAAGAGCAGTGCTGGGGCCGGAGCACCCTGGCCATCGGTCAATGATCTCCTGGCCAAGATTTTATGGAACGTCATTGGCCGATGGCTAAGAACTCGACAAGGGGAGGGGGATTTATTCAGTTTGGCCTATCCGACATATTTTTTAATGTCAATTTTTTTTATATTACATTACTCTTGCAAATGATTGTTATACGTTTTTATTGTATTTACTGACATTGGCACAAGGCCTAGAGGACGCCATTACGAAGGAAGAATTACGCGGCACTGGACGGAAAGTTACGAAAACGCACACGTACCTATATTTACAGTAACCCACAGCGGGGTCTGTCCCACGGAAAACTTAGCAACCAAATTCGTGTTTAGGTATCAAATGCTAAATGACAACTAATTACATCCGTGTCGAGATATTAAATCTGTCTATGATTTTTTGTCTCCAAATGTCAAGGGAAACCTGATAATAAGGTCAAAACGAGAAGACTGTCAAACGCGGTGTTAAAATACTGACCCTACCCTAACTGAGAGTGTTGGTACCTGAAAACACCTATCCACCTGATGAAAATACCTTTAAATTAGGTATCTATGCCAGGGCTTTTTCGTAGTGGCTTAGGAACCCTATCCTGGGTGTGTCCGACACTCTCTTGCCATTGCTTCTCGACACAATCTTTTGATTGAGTTGAATTAGAAGTTTGATTTTTTCACAGCTTCAAGGGACTGCAGGCTTGAGTACTTATTTGATATTAATTTCAGCATGCTTCACGCGTTTCAGGGAAAACTGGTCTTGACTGACAGACAGACGGACAACAAAGTGATCCTTTAAGGGTTCCGTTTTTTCCTTTTGAGGTGCGGAACCCTAAAAGTTTAATTTAGTTTAAGGCTGACAGTTCTAGACATTTTGACACAACTAAACCCCACTTTAAAACATTAACACTGGGTTTAATTTTTTGCTCCAAGGGGGCATCAGACACGAAAAACCTGATATATATTCAACACAAGCTAAAATTTTAAAAACATGAAGTATAATAAATAATATGCTAATGTTTAAAATGCCACTGGCTCCATTAAGTTGCATCCTTAGATGTGTATTTAAATTACATTGTGTCTCGTTTAATAGTCAAATTATTAAAAACAGGCGGTTTTTAATGTAGAGGTGTCAGAATATCCTATCTTACCAATTCTTATTGTGATATTATTATGCCTCAAGTTTTGTCTGATGTTGCGTATAATGACAACCGTATTCTATGTGGTTGGAGACCCTGACTATGAAGCTTGAGGTTCCGGTTCAATCCCCGGTCGGGGCAGACGTTTGTATGATAAATACGAATGTTTGTTCTCGGGTCTTGGATGTTTAATATATACTTATATATATAAGTATGTTTATCCGTTCTCTAGTACTCACAGTACAGGCTTTGCCTAGTGTATCTGTATCTGTCTGTGGTATCATAACTCCCAAACGGATCCGCCGATTTCGATGCGGTTTTTTAAAATCGAAAGGCAGTTTAATCGAGATGATTCTTGGGTTCTTGGCTAAGTTTCATTACCCGTTTTTAAAATATTGAGCTGTGAAATGACAATGTCGACGGTTTTTCAACCTTTCTAAGTTGGTTAGGTTATGGTTATGTTATGGTGTATGAGGTGATAGATCCTTGTGTAGAAATTCATTGACTAAAGCACAAAATTGTCACTTTCTACGAAACCAGCGACTTGCTTAGTTCTATGTAAGATGCAACATAAATCGGTGTAGTTCTTTGAAAGGATTACAATTACTTAGGAATACTAATGTGAACATGAATATGACACACGATACACTCATTGTTGTACTTCTAAATAAACACTCGACGAATGTTGAATTAAGAAAAAAACCGGCCAGGTGCGAATCCAACTCGGGCACCGAGGGTTCCGTGAAAATTTGTAGGTATGTAAATCGTCTATCACGGGAATCGGGAAAAAAACCTAGTTTTCCCCGAAGGTTTAAGTTGTCCAGTGTTAGCACAACTGGAAGTACCCTTTGGGTCTTCACAGTACGATCATTTGTATGGAAACAACCTTTTTAATAACCGTATATTTTGATTGTGTTGACTTGGAATTAGAAGTTTGATTTTTTCACAGCTTCAAGGGACCGCAGGCTTGAGTATTCGATATTAATTTCAGCATGCTACGTCCACGCGTTCCAGAGAAAAAAGGTCTTGACAGACAGACAGACAGACGGAAAACAAAGTGATCCTATAAGGATTCCGTTTTTCCTTTTGTGGTGCGGAAAAAAATAAATGAAAATAATCGATTTATTGATTATTTTTGTTTTTATTTTTATGAAACATTCATAGAATGAAATTCAACATACAATGACAATGCAAAGGAAAAAAAAAATGCCATTCATTGTCATTGTATGTCGGAAAAAAAATTACTTGGTGTCCACTAGTGGCTCTTTTCAATGTCTTGGATATCCTTCCCGACATTTTCCGTCATGATAATTGCTATGTCATTTAACAAATTCCAAGAACGTCCGTTATCCTCGTCAGGTTAAACTTAAAAATAATGATGACAAGCTTACGATTAGCATGAAAACTTGTGTTTACTTAAAGCAATTTCACTTTTCGTCAGTTATCAGCTGCCATGATATCATAGCCAAGTGACTAAATAAAATACTGCAAAACTGTGACACATTTTGGGGAGATTGTCGACATTGTTGTTCTCTTTGCTAATCTTAAGCGGAAATGTTTGCGGATAAGGAAGTGAGTTATAATAACTATTAGCTATTGCCCGCGACTTTGCGTGGAATTCGGTAATCGCAATCCCGCGAAAACTAGCTTAGCTTCATCTTAGTGTTCACAGACTGTATTAACAAATGTCTAAATGCCATACGAAATCATATGTGACAACCCTAATAGACACAAGAAAAGTGTTAAAGCATTGTAATTAATCCACCGGCGACCGGATAGCCTAGTGGTTAGAGACCCTTACTATGAAGCTTGAGGTCCCGGGGTCGAATCCCGGTCGGGCAGATGTTTGTATGATGAATACATATATATGTTCTCGGATCATGGATGTTTAATATGTAGGTACATATATAAGTATGTATATATCTATATAAGTATGTTTATTCGTTGTCTAGTACCCATAGGCTTTGCCTAGTTGGAGACCAGGTCAATTGGTGTCAATAGTCCCAACATCATACTTATTTAATCTAAATTGTAACGCAACGCAACAATAATGGAATTTTAAGGAGCTGATTTGAGTAACTGTCAGCGGCAGATAAGCTCTGCTGGATTTCCCGCTGTTTTAGGCAAATGAATTGTAATAATTTACTTTTGTCTCGAAAAGGGGTAGAAAAAAAATGGTGAAAATCGTTAATATGTTGTACGCTTAAGATTGCTCACGCCCGTCAGCTTAAACACTAAACGTTGGCTAACGCTAAATCTATTTCCTTCAACACTTGACTTACCAACACCATGGACTTCGGGTTAGCGCTTGAAAACGTCCGAACCAAAAGACCACTAACCGAGCGTCAGCCAGTCTTAGTGTGGTCGAACGACAGCGCATGACGTATGGCTGTCATCGAAAAATGCCGTGCTGTACTGGGCCACATTTTTCGTGAATTTTGTACTAGACCCTGGTGCATTACAAGTCCATGATGCATGTAAATTTTCATTATTTTGTAGGTACGCTTAGGATTTTTTAAAACACTATTTGTATCGTTGACATGAAATTTCGTAAAATATCAGACACCACGGCAGAATAATTTAAAAATATCTAGGTACTCTGTCAACAATAGCTTGATCCGTGGTCTCCATGGGCGGTTTTAGCGACGCCTTCGTTTAAAAAAAAAAGGTATTTTTAGCCCCATAGCTCTTTCAAACGTCTTGGAAGATTATTTGCTTAAACTATTAAAATGTGTTGGACGTGTTTAAAGAGCTTACGACGAGAAGCGTTACTATGGGTTTTGGTGGGAATAGTGAATAGAATACGGGTTCGTTTTAATGACCCGTCAAAACTTCACCCAGGGGTTGAGTGAGACTTAATAAACACTTTTGTAAAGTTTTTACTTTAAAAAATGTTTAAAAAATCATTCTCCCATACATTCATTACCTCTGTGTCAGTTTTAATAAGAGAAAAAAAACACAGAAACTATACTTAATCTAAAACCTATCTATTGATAGAAACCTAAAATTGCCCCTGTTGATTGATGTGACAATAATAATTGTATGGGAGAATGGTATTTTTTATTTCTGTTTTTCAAATAAAAATATTGGGTGTTCACTTAGACTTACTCAACCTGTGGCTGTATTTTTTACGATTCATTAAAACGAACCCTGTATACAGGATGTTACAAAACTACCCGTAAAGCCGAATGGGGGTTGAATGGTCCATTATAAAGAGTCCATTTACAATATTTTTGTATAATATTTGAATCGCTGTGTGAAATAAAAAATATGTTGTGTTCCGGTGTGGAGAGTAAGACAGCCGGTGTAATTACGGGCACAAGAGGCATTTCATCTTAGCTCTCTATGTTGACAACGCATCTGGGGTTGCGGTTGTCTATGGGCAGTGGTGATCACTTACCATCAGGTGACCCACTTGCTCGATTACCTACCACGTCGTATAAAAAATAGGTATTTTTCATACAGCAAACCCTGCGCCTATATTTTTACGGGTTATCTTGTAACATGTTGTATACCTACATCTCGTTTTGATCTCGATTCCATCTCACTCACCCCCGCCTCGTGCCTTTGCCGAGTGCGAGTTCCCGGAGTACCCGCATGCACGCTACGCTTGTGTGCGCAGCCCGCACGACTGCATTCCAACCGGCGCGGGCGCAGGACTCAGCTCGAGCTGGTTTTAGGCGACAGCGCGCAGCTCGACGTTAAGGTTTATAAGTTTGAAAATGTTTTTAACAAGCTTTTGATTGGCTGAGCGAACGAGGTAAGCGAAGCATTTCAGTTTCAGCTAAGACAAGAATGCTTTCGTATCTCTAGCACCTATTTCACCATCTTTACAATTGTCAGTTTTATATGACAATTCGAACTACATTTCTTTGACAATATGAAGCGCGCTAAAACAAAAGCTCTTCAAGTCAGCAGTTGACACCGAATTGACATTGAAAACTGACAATTGTCACTGTTGTGTTCTGGTGTGGAGAGTAAGACAGCCGGTGTAATTACGGGCACAAGAGACATTTCATCTTAGCTCTCTAGGTTGGCAACGCATCTGCAAACCCTCTGGGGCTGTGGGTGTCTATGGGCAGTGCAGCATCACTTACCATCAGGTGACCCACTTGCTCGTTTGCCTTCCTCGTCGTATAAAAAAAAACGTGAAGTTGGTGAAATAGCGGCCTGGTTTTAGGCGATCGCGCGCAGCTCGACGTTAAGGTTTATTAAGTTACGTTAATGTTTTTAACGAGCTTTTGATTGGCCGAGCGAACGAAGTGAGCGATGCGTCTCGATTTCAGCTTGGGCTTAAATTCTTTTGTATGTCTGTCCGTCTGTCTGGCTGTTCTCATCTACAGGTCGCATTTCTCAGCAGATTCTCTTGAAATTTTGTGAGCACGCCCAACTTCACCAACTTTACAATTGACAGTTTTCAATGACAATTCGGCGTCAACTGCTGACTTGAAGAGCTTTTGTTTGAGCGCGCTTCATATTGGCAAAGAAATGTGGTACGAATTGTCATTGAAAACTGACAATTGTAAAGATGGTGAAACAGGGGCCAGATACATAGTTAGCGGAGGACGCTGCTGCCCATCTTCCGGTTTACCCCAATACTAACCTAACCTAAACCAACTTAGAAAAAGTTGAAAACTGAGTATTCCAAAAACAGGTGAACCGATTCTAAGAGCCATCGCGATTAAACTAGCTTTCGTTTAACAAAACCGCATCGAAATCGGTCCATGACACAGATTTTACACATATACACATGTCAAACTTAAAACACCCCTCTTTCTCGTCGGGGGTTAAAAATTGAAATCCCAATTGAGACTATTTGAAACGTAAGTAGCGCCGTAATGTCACATTCTTCAAGGGAGGCGAGGATACTCGCAAATATAATGTCCTCCTTGTTACCTTCTAGATAAAGGTATCTTTCAACGGGGCTCTGTTCTTGTATTATCAGTACACTCGACCCACCAGGAATGCCTAGGTCTTTGTTCGACAAGTAGTACCTAGAGATGTTTGCTGAGTACTTCAATATCAACTTGTGATATCATTTGATAGTAGGTAGGTAGGTTCTTCATACAGACACGAGTGGCTGATGGATTCATTTCGTGAAGGGTTCTTGGAAGTTATTATACTAGTGGCCCTGTGAGGTGTCGACCTCGCGACCTCAATTTTGAACATTCGCGTTTTTTTTCTAAAAAACGAATCGACATAAAACCATAAGAATAAATAATAACATAGTAGAACGGATACTCCCGCTCCGGACGGGCTCAAGGTCACGATATTAGAGTATTCGTTAAACAAACTACTCAGTCAGGCTGTCACGGCCGGCGTCGCCGCACGCGCGTTTGGTTGTTTATAATTTGGTTGTAATAGTTTTACGTGAGCCTGTATGTATTTTATTTTATATTTGTAGGTAAGTAATACTTACTTAAATCACCTTAAATGGCTTCATTTGGTATGGCGCTCATAATAACTTCTTATTTAGAAGTGTCTATAATTATGTAGGTTTGTAATTATTCATAAATCTCATATTTTGTAAAACTGGAATAAAACAATGATTTCAAAGCAAGGAAAAACTTATATCTTAGTGATATTATCTTTAGACGTAAGTAACTAATATTTAACAGCAAACAACCCAGCAACACGCCTGGATGACAGAGGGGTGTAACGATGTGAAGGGGGGAGTAGGTATATAAATGGCGGCGTTTTGGACTCGGTCAAAAGAGATTCCGTTCTACTATGTTATTATTTATTCTTATGATAAAACCTATGTAATTATCGCAGCAGTGCCCTAAGCACGACTTGTCGAATCCTGAGTCACGTAAAATCGAATAGTAAACTATAACGAGTTTGTATGACGTTTGGAACAGCGCCCGCCCGTGAGCGTATTTGAAACTAAAATTTAGTATGAGATTTCTCGATCTCGATACGATAACCGTAACGTAACGCAGGATTCGACAAGTCGTGCTTAGGGCACTGATCGTAAAATGTGACGATGATCGGGGTCATTTTGAACATGTTTCGCTTTTTCTATTTTTGAGGTATATCTGTCAATCCGCCAATCATAGGCCAGTAGCTTGTCTCTCATTGGTGGAGAATGACAGATAGACCTCACTCATTACTAGCGATCCTGGCGGATTTTTTCGCGATCGCCCTGGCACTGGCACTTATCGCTGAGGGTCGAGCACGACTTTGCGAATGCTGCGTCACGTCACGTAAAGTCAAATAGTAAACGTTGCCGAGTTCGTATGACGTTTGGAACAGCGCCCGCCCGTGAGCGTATTTGGAACTAAAATTTAGTATGAGGTTTCTCGATCTCGATACGATAACCGTAACGTTACGCCGCTTTCGTAAAGTCGTGCTCGACCCTCTGACAAAGAAGCATCCATCTTTTTCACACGCATATCGCTAGACGCAAGGAACGTTTATATACAACATAGCAGCCCGTCCCGGCTTCGCACGGGGTAGACAATTATAAAATAAAAAAAGTTGTTGTAGTGACATAACTACAATAGTTGGACATATGCTACCGCGGAGTTTTTTGCAGACATTATGATGTTCTTCAATATTGTTGTACATTATTTTGTTCTATCGCTAATAGTTTCGGCAGCGCATTCGACGAAAGACATTTTAAGACTCATTTTTCTACACCTTCGGTTACATTGTTCAAATTTTACCAAGGATCCCTAATTTTTTTCAAAATGAAATGTAGCCTATGTCAAATTGGAAGAATGTAGCATTCTATTGGTGAAATTTTTTTTTAAATCGGAACCGTACTTTTTGAGCCTATTCATTACAAACATACAAAAATAGGTACAAATCTTTCCTCTTTATAATATTGTTATTAGTGTAGATGTAGATATTAGTGTAGAAAAGGCCTGTCTATAGAATGCTTAGTTATAGAAAGGTGTAACTTTAGCTCAAAGTTCCCACAAGTCGTATATTAGTTTGTGAAGCACGTATGTGGCTTTGAATTAAACGTGTCCAAAGAGTATTCAATAATGCGACTCCGACGCCGCTAGCCTCACAAGCAGAACAGTTTCCTTTGTCTCTGTCTCTCTACTGAAGCGCTCGGTTGTATTATGCGTTAAACGCGATGCGTTTGACGCACGACATTTTATGAAATTTCCGGCCAAAAGTACGTCTCGAACGCGTTTGCGTTAAGTGTCAAATAGTATGAGAAATAATTGTTTGTTGTGGTACACTAGTGGCGCTGCTAATGTATATGGTCGTCCCACGATAATTCTGCAACGAACTGACAACAGTAGAAATCTAAAGTTTGTTTATGGCAACACTGATTTATAGTCAAACAACACGTTTTGAACTTTTGATTGGATTAAACATTAAACGGGTCTTCGTTCATTCACCATCCACCATTAAAATACCTCTCATATTTCGTTTTCTAGATTTTTTTTACCGTACAACGGCAAAACTTACTAAACACTGGCAAAATTGTCCTCCAATGGACAGTGCCATATTTAAAAAAAAACAGCAACTTTTGATTGCTACTATCATTATTATTTTTAATTAAAGAAATGTCTGAGTGACATGAAAAAAGTATTAGCACAGCGTGATTTATCTAAGTTGCCAATTAATATCTTATGCAGAGTTATCGTGGGACGATTATAGTAATTCAGACGCAAATGCGAACGCGATCGAGGCGTTTTTTTGGTCGTTGTTTTGTGGTAAGGTGTCGAATATTAAGAGAATTGTTTGTTGTCGATACGACATGTTACTTGACAAACATATGGAAAGACAAATTATTATTTTAAAAATGTTAGTTCCACAAACAAATCGTTTTTAAAATCGGTTATTTTGCAAAACGTGAATTGGTAAACATTGTTCCGTAAAAATTACTTTCTGCGTAACCACTAGACAGTACAAGGAGTGAGTACGTACATTTGTACGCCAGTCGGACTCAAAGAGGCCATTAAGCCATTAAGAAAACACATTTCCGCCTTTTTGCCTAATCGCCGACTTATTTCTACGCCTACACTAGACAGAGACGGCGCACAATGTAAGAAGGGGACAGCAGCGAGCCGTTACCAGTGTCAACTACCAGATTTACGCAGAACCAGAGATGGAACATGACATGTGTCGATGGTTTTATAGATTACAGAGGGCCGAACACGAGTTTTCGAATCCTGCGTAACGTTACGGTTATCGTATCGAGATCGAGAAACCTCATACTAAATTTTTGTTCCCAATACGCTCACGGGCGGGCGCTGTTCCAAACGTCATACAAACTCGACAACGTTTACTATTCGACTTTACGTGACGCTGGTTTCGAATATTCGTACTAGGGCCTCAGTGGCCCGAATACGAATATTCGAATCCTGCGTCACGTAATCGAGTACCTAGTAACTCGACATGAAACGGATATCCGGTAGCTATCCGGTATCCGGCCTATCCGGCCTTATTTTACTAACCGACCGGAAACCGCATAGTTAAGCAACATCCGGCCGGATAAAGGATGTTTAAAAACTTCACATTTTTTCCGAAATGACGTCTTTTTCTTTACTGATAATCTATTTTAGTTTTTAAACTTTAACTGTTTTCCTTGCGTGTTTAATAAATCAACGAATACGTAACCACTTAGTCAAATAATCGCACGGAAATTGTTCATCAGAGTAGGTAATGAGCAAGATATTAAAGTTACTTTCGCCAATCACTCACACACCCGAATACGCTCGAATTCTTTTCATCACATAAGCAATACTTTTGTGGTGTTAAACACAGCCCATCATTAAAGGCAATGTGAAAACAGGCCGCCGGATACCTCGCCTGATATTCGGTATCCGGGCAGTCAACTATCCGTTTCGCACGGACCAACCACCCTCTGGCCACCAAATGTCAGGGCGAACGTTTCCAAAACGCATATGCTCATTTGCGCCTATCAATCGCTCTAGCCTCGAATCGCGGCTCACTTTCGACCAGACGACAAACGAGATGACAAGCTATGAACCAATCACGACGCACTCCCCCGGCCCGCTCGCCGCGGCTTTTTTCGTAATGACTTTCCAAGTAAATTATAGAAGATGCGGCGTGAGGTTTCATCTCCATTAAAAACCTAATAGACTTTTGTCCCGGAAAATCCGAAATTTCCCACGTGACACAGCTGGGCAACAGCCAGGGTCCTTGAAGGTATCGACTCGTGCGCAGCACTAGGTTAATAAAAAACCTACGGCGGTGCGGTGTGGGAACGGTGTGTACCAGGGCCGTGCTTTATAAAGCTACAAGTTACAATTTACAAGCGGAAGTCTCATTCTATCACCTTGCCCGCGACTTCGTCTGCGTGGCCTTCGGTTATCGCTAACCCGCGGGAACTATACAATTTCCCCGAATAAAAAGTAGCCTATATTTTTCTCAATGATCAAGCTATCTTCTTGCCTCATCTAGAATGATGCAGCGGTATTTCCGTGAAGAGGTATAATTATAACAAACAGACATACAGATAGAATTACTTTCGCATTTATGATATTAGTATGGATATATTGAAAAATTGTTCAAGCTCGCCAGGTCGACATATCGCACAGCACAAGTAGTAAAAAAATATGGTTACCTAAATTCCTATAATAATACTAGGATGAAGTGCTATGTAAACCAAAAATAAGGGTTTACCTTTGCTCCTGCATCAGAAGACACTACAGTATAGCAGTGAAACACCACTGAGGGTTATCGTCAGTCAAAAATCCACTAGGATCGCTAATAATATCGAGGGAGGTTTATCTGTCAGTTTCCACCAATCACAGGTCGGTAGCTTTGTCCATCATTGGTGGAGAGAGGACTTTCAGTCAAGATAGTCCTCACTCGAAGCGAACCTTTCGGATATTTGACTCGCGATCATTGACTCCTTAAAGTATGGGTACCTACAGAATTACAATAAATGTAAAGATAGAAGATAAACTCACCAATGCAAATTGAAGCAACACAATATTCTTGATATACACAAACAAAATACAGTCAACAATTAACACATGTTTCCTTTGAGTGTAAACACAAACAAATGAATCCTAACACCAGTGAAGTAGCTTTATAAGCATTTCATTGATAAAAAGCGCTTGGTTTAGCCAAGTTCTAACCACAATGAAACATACGGGAATAACAAACCTATAGGAGTAGTCTGATTCACTAGGATTTAGTAACCTATTTCACGTATTACGAAATTTGAATGAACTTACGTACAAGCCTGATACCATGGGACAATTGACACCAATTGACCTAGTCCCAAACTAGGCAAAGCCTGTACTATGGGTACCAGACAACGGATAAACATACTTATATAGATAAATACTTACTTATATACATATTAAGCGACAAGATGGAGCGACGACCTAGTAAAGATTGCGGGACCGCAGTGGACGCGGAAAACACACGACCGTTTTGAGTGGAGACCCTTGGAGGAGGCATATGGACATATGTCCAGCAGTGGACGTCTTTCGGCTGACATGATGATGATGATACATTCGCATTTATCATACAAACTACTAGTGTCTAAGACACAGGCTCGGCCTAGTTTAGACACTAGGGTTCGTATGTATAAGATATAAATCACCCATGTCAAAACTTAGATCTATGCAAGTTTTTGTCAATAAACATTTATTATTATTATTATATTATAAACATCTGCCCCGACCGGGGATCGAACCCTTCATAGCCAGGGTCTCTAACCACGTCTATATCAAATCCAAATGCTTTATTTCATTTAACACAATATTTGATAGTGTGACAAAGTGTGGAGGCCTCCCAGTAGGCATATTATACGCCTGTGTCAGGAGGACTCGCTCTTCCTTTAACGGTACAACTAATTGTGTAGCCTAAAATAAATCGCACCCACTATTGTTAGTTATTAGATAGGTATGTAATTACATCTTAATCTATATTAATTCTTTATTAATTATCCTATTTGCTAAGGTTGTATTTAAAGTGTGCGTGTGCGTGTGAGTATAAGTGCACGCATGTGTGTGTGTGTGTGTGTGTGTGTGTATGTGTGTGCGCGAGTGGTATATGTATGTCTGTGTATGTGAGTGATGTATGTGTTAGAGTAATTTATTAGGTACGTAATTTTACTTGTAAATACAGTTCATTATTTCAACGTTCATGTCTATCTTTAGTTTAATTCTATCCAATATTATGCACCAGGCTAGGACGCTCGCATACATAAATCCAGTCTCAAAATGTAGCAACTAACCATTTTGCTATTAGAATGATAAATTATTTAATTAAGTCGAGAGAATAAGAGGCCTTCCATTTCTTCATACAATACAATACAAATATTCTTTATTGAAAACCACAAAACAGTACAAGGAGGTTACAGAAAAACAGGTATGGTAGACAATAGGCGGTCTTATCGCTTAAAAGCGATCTCTTACAGACAACCAAAATACAGAAACCAAGATGAAGAGGCTAATTTAATTAATTATTAAGTTAATTTAATTTCATAATTAAGTTCAGTTAACCAATTTGTTAGTTTCTTTGCAATCGTAACTATTGAATGGGTAAATATTTAGTTCCTTATTAATCCTGTTGTATAAGTATGCTGACTGGGATTCATATTGTTGTTGTTGTTGTTGTTGTTGTTATTGTTATTGTTATTGTTGTTGTTGTTATTATTATTGTTCATATTGTTGTTGTTGTTATTATGCAAATACAGAATTGCAAGAGAGCACAGGTGCAGCCGCATTTATTCAAAATTCAAAATTCCAAATTTTATTCAGCAAATAGGCAGTTGAATGCTCTTTTACACGTCTTTTTTTTCGAGTCTACCAGCACTTTCGGAAAGACCATGATTGCCAAGAAGAATGCGCCGCAAGAAACTTGGCACAAAGACATTTTATCTAAAAAACAAGTTACATTAGCTCTTACAATACGTAGCCACAGATAAATTACACAAAGAAACCTCAATCTGTCATTAAAAGATTAAGAGAGAAAAAAAAACCGTATTTTAGAAACAAGTGTAAAAAGTAATTATTAGAACAGCAAAACCAGAACACTTTACTTTACTGGCACGTTTTAATTGAGCTGGAGATGTATAGGTCCTTCTAGGTATTCTTCTACGACTCACATCAGGGGTCTTATAAGTTAGTTTCTTATGCACTTTTAGTACTATCGACGTTACATATAGTTTACGCATGGTAAAGAGTTTACAGTCTTTGTATAGTTCCACTGTGGGATATCTGTATGGCTTGAAGAACATAGTTTTCAGCAGACACCTCTGCTCTCTCTCAACTTCTATGAATTTAGTTTTTGTATATGGTTGTGAAACCAAAACTACAGTAATCTGTACCTATAAAAACCGCCTTCAAAAAAAACCTTAGAAAAAAAACGTAAAATAATCCTCTAAAGCCTAAAGTTTTATGGCCTAGCACTAAGTAGCAGAAATATGAATTCGGTGCGGTGCGAGCGGAATATTCTTTGAATGAAGCAAGGTTTTTTTTGAGGGCGGTTTTACTTTTTTGTTAAAAGATTTTTATTTCACAATTTTATGTTGATTTAACATTTTCAGAATTATCCTCCAACTCCTAGCCGTTAAGGAGTTGTACCTTCCATCATCAGCTCATCAACATGAGATGGTGACTACCAGACTAAAATACTTGAATAGCCTTAGAAAATATATGAAACACATAGTACGTGCCTATAAAATTTGAGGGTTGCCCTCGATTTCCCTGGGATTCCATCATCAGATCATGACTTGGTGACAATGGGACCACCTCAAGAATTATACCCTTTCGAACAAAAAAAAATTTTCAAAATCGGTCCAGCCGTCTTCGAGTAATCGGGGAACATACATAAAAAAATATATATATATATATATATTCCGACGAATTGAGAACCTCCTCCTTTTTTGAAGTCGGTTAAAAATAAGTAACCTTTACGTTTAGAACCATAACAATATGGATAATTAAATCTAATTGTTATTTAAATTATAATTAAAAGCAATTTACAATGACATTAAATTGACGGAGTAATCGATGTACATACATAAAAAAATAAAACATACAGTGGAACGTAGCAGTCCTTTTTTGAAGTCGGTTAAAAATAGGTATCGTGACCATGACTGACTGACTGATAGACAACGCACAGCCTAAACTACTGGAATTTGGCAAACATAAACCTTGACTATCCTAGAGGTGCACTAAGAAGGGATTTTTCGAAATTCTCACGGGATAGGGAACTAGCCTATTTAGAAACATTTCACGGGGGCAAAGCCGCGGGGCATAAGCTAGTTCTTTACTAATCATTCATAATCTCCGTAATTTAAGTCTGACGAATTAAACTAAAATAACCGACTTAGAAACGTTGAAAAACCCCCGTCATTGTCATTTCAAAGTTCAATATTTCAAAAACGGGTGAACTGATTTTAATGAAACTTAGCTAAGAACCATACTCATTAAACTAGCTTTCGAATAAAAAAACCGGCCAAGTGCATGCAAACGGCGATTTGCATGGAAACGACTTTTTTAATGACTATATCTTTTGATTGCGTCGACTTAGAAGGTTGGTTTTTTTACGGCTTCAAGGGACTGCAGGCTTGTGTATTTGATATTAATTTCAGCATGCTACCTCTACGCGTTCCAGAGAAAAAGGGTCTTGACAGACAGACAGACGGACAACAAAGTGATCCTATAAGGGTTCCGTTTTTCCCTTTTGAGGTACGGAACCCTAAAAATGAGAAATCGTTTTAAAATCAGCCATGCAACAGTCAGCTGCAGCATCCTGCTTTATTAATAGACGATGCCCCGCATCCAGGTATTCAGCATTGTGCGCAAGAGTGCACGCAAGGCCGTAACGTTTGACTCCGACCCTCTAGCCTTGATTAATAAGGATACTGTTTCATAGTGACCACGCGACAAAAGATTGCGGGACATATGGTACTAGGTAAACTGCTCTTATTGTGTTAATAAATTATAATCACAGTAAATTAGTTTCTGCAATCAAAGAGGAAATTAAAAGCGAAAATAATTAAAAGGATAATGTTGACAATAATGTTAATTACAGTGGGAAATCATGGAACAGATGTACTTCCTTGCAAACAAATATGTATAAATTACTAGCTTATGCCCCGCGGCTTGGCCCCCGTGAAAATTAAAAAATGGGCTAGTTCCCTATACCGTTTGAATTTTGAAAAATCCCTTCTTAGTGCACCTCTAGGATACTCAAGGTATCTCTCTTCTTCTTCTTCTTTTTAAGGCTTTTTCTATCCACTGCTGGATGTAACCCTCTCCTAATCTCCTCCACTCCGACCTATTCTCCGTCTTCCTGAGATAGTACGGTCCGGCGTAACTCTTTAAGTCATCCGACCATCTCATCTGGGGTCTGCCCACACTTCTCCTTGTGGTCCGCGGTCTCCACACCAGCACTCTATGGGCCCAACGATTGTCCACTCGACGTGCCACAGCCCTGCCCAGTTCCATTTCAGTCTTGCAATACGTCTCAAGATGTCGGTGACTTTGGTGCGTTTCCGGATGCATTCATTCCGCACTCTGTCTCTCAAACTAAGCCCTAACATGGCTCTCTCCATGGATCTCTGGGCGATTTTGAGCTTTTTAACCGTGTTTACTGTAAGAGGCCATGTTTCAGAAGCATATGTTAGTACTTGGAGAACGCATTTTAAGGCATTGGGGCAAGGATCCAGAGAATACCGGTTTTAATTTGCCGAAGCTGGATACGACGGTCAGTTTCCTTCGTTAGGTTTTGGCGTCCTACCGTCATCACTTGTCCCAGATACACATATTCGTTGACTTGCTCCAAAGGTTTGTTGCCTATTAGAACTGGGTTTGCAGTAAGATCGGCCGTACCCATTACTTTTGTTTTCTCCATGTTCATTTTGAGGCCGACTCGGATGGAGCTGTTATGTAGATCTTGCAGCATCTGTTCTAAATGGTGTCTGTTGTCCGCAATGATAACAATATCATCGGCAAATCTTAAGGGGTTTAAGTATTCCCCGTCTATGTTAATCCCTAGAGAATCCCAATGTACTGTCTTGAAGATGTCTTCCAATGCATTTGTGAAAAGCTTAGGGGAAATGACATCAGCCTGCCGTATACCTTTCAGAATCGGGATTGAATTCGTTGTGGAGTCGTTCAAGCGAATCTTCATCGTGGCTGAATTGTACAGGCTCTTCAGGACTTCTATGTACCTTTGGTCTATTTGGCATCTCTTTAGGGAGTTCCATACTGACCAGTGCTCCACGGAATCGAAAGCCTTCTCGTAATCAACAAAAGCTAAATACAGAGGTTTGTTGTATTCTTCTGACTTTTCGATTATTTGTCTTAAGGTGAAGATATGGTCAATCGTTCCGTAACCTTTCCTAAATCCTGCCTGCTCACGGGGCTGAAAGTGATCCATTCGGAGTGCTAGTCTGTTAGTGATAACTCTGGAAAAGGCCTTGTAGACTTGACTCAATAAAGATATAGGACGGTAGTTCTTCAACTGAAGCTCGCTGCCTTTTTTGTGGAATAGGGCGACTATGCTATTACGCCAGCTTGATGGTACTGGTCCCGTGAATAAGCACTCATTAAATAGCCATTGGAGTTCCTTGAGTATTGGACGTCCACCTGCTTTTAGAAGTTCCACGGTTATTCCATCTTCACCAGGAGCTTTCAGCTTTTTCATGTCCTTAAGAGTCTGTTTTATTTCGTATATGCTGATTTCAGGGAGATCAGTAAAATGTTTTCGGAGTTTTGCTCGTCTATCGTGTGGATCCTGGCTTACTGGTTCCGGAATAGACGTGGAGTATAAATTGCCCTAGAATCTTTCAGCTACTTGAAACATCTCCGTCTCTTGTGTGATTACCGTTCACGATTCATCCTCCCAACGAAATCATCAAGCATCTTCCTTTCCGCAGCGTCTTCATGAAAACCTTAGGGCCTTTATTTTCCTCAATAAGGTCTTGAATCATTCTGGTGTTATATTGTCGCAGATCGGACCTGATCGCCTTTGTAATGGTACGATTTAAAGCACGGTGTTCTCGCGTATTCAAGCGACACGCCGGCATATGTCGGCGTGTTTCCAGGAGTATTTCGGTTTTGTCAGTAAGCTTATTTTGCCTACTGCTGGTAGTCTTTGGAAAATGTATTTTTGCTGTATTTGATATCGATTCTGTGAAATTGTTATATATCTCGTCAAGGCTAGTGGTATCTCTGTTATAGTCCTCGCATTCTACTTGGATGAGCTTCTTTTCAAAATCCTCGTCCGGGCAATCAGTGATGTGCAGTTTAGCTAAAGGCTTGCCGGCTAGTTTGTTTCGTTCCGTCTTTAGATTTATTTTTACGGTAGCTCTAATCATTCCGTGATCGCTCCCAGAGTTAAATTTAGTAAGAACCGATACATCTGTGAAAATATCCTTTCTATTGCATAGTATATAGTCGATTTCATTTTTGACGCTCCCATTCGGGCTTGTCCACGTCCATCGCCGTTTGCTTTTCTTTTTAAAGAATGTATTCTTAACAAAAACAAAAAGCATATTCCGTTCCGAAGTTTATCAGATCCTGTCCACGTTCACTCCTGACGCCAAGACCAAACCTTACGGTTACCGAGTTTGTGTTCCTATCTGACCCGACTTTAGCGTTGAAATCGCCGAGCAGGATCTGATATCTGCACTTTTTTAGTTCCAAGGCTTCTGTGATGTCGTCGTAATAGAGTTCATTTTCTTCATCTGTACTCTGGCTGGTCGGAGCGTAGACCTGTATTATTTTCATGTTGTACCTCTTGTTTAGTTTCAGCCATAGGCATATTACTCGCGACGAGATGAACTTAATCTCCAATACATTTTTAACCATCTCTCGATGTACAAGGAACCCCACACTTGGATTTGAGGAATTCGGATCACCCTTATAACACAGCATGTCTAATATCACGGTGTCCTCACCGCTCTTTCGAACCTCACTTAATCCTACCAGGGACCACTTGATATGGCTCAGTTCTTCTTCCAATTCCACCAATTTGTCGTCCGATCTCATAGTTCTTATGTTATACGTAGCCAGGTAAAGTCTGTTTTAGCAGCCTACCGTAACCCAGGGATTCTTAGCACCCCTTGTCCGGCCGTGAGCACAGCCGCTGCCTTGACTGGGAATAGCCGGACCGCTGGGAACTAGGGGCCGGGGCAAAAGTGTACTCATCATAGGAGGTTTCAAGCCTACATCTACCACGCTGGCTAGACGTCTTAGTAGAAGGTTTTATCTCGCGTTTTCCTTCGCTCGTTTGTTGTCCAGTTATACTGCTCAGATACTCAGTCGTCAGAGCCTCGTTGGTTTTCTAGCAGGGGGAACCACGGCAGCAGTTTTGCCGCCGCCGCCATCCGGCTCGGGCAGGTGAGGTTGACAATTGAGTTAGATGTTGTTACCCTTCTCCCCTTTCCCCCCCAAGTTATATGTTTGCCAAATTTCAAATCTCTAATAGGTCCGTGGCTGTGCGTTGTCTATCAGTCAGTCAGTCAGTCAGTCAGTCAGTCACGGTACCGTTTTATAGGTATAAAAAAGATAACCAATGACACACCAGGGCCCTCCCCCACTTCTCACTTGACGACCGAATTGCCTAGTGGTTAGAGACCCTGACTATGACGCTTGAGGTCCCGGGCGCGATCCCCGGCTGGGGCAGATGTTTGTATGATGAATACGAATTTTTGTTCTCGGATCTTGGATGTTTAATATGTATTTATGTATGTATTTATCTATATCGTTTATCCGTTGTCTAGTACCCATAGTACAGGCTTTGCCTAGTTTGGGACTAGGTCATTGTTGTCAAGGGTCCCGCAATATTTGTATTTATTTATTTATATATACTTTTACTTTTTCCTGTACAAAAAATTTTAAACCTCTGCGGAAATGTCGTACAGTATTATTGTATGAGCGATGTTCAATCAGTGCCCTAAGCACGACTTGTCGAATCCTGCGTCACGTAAAATCGAATAGTAAACTATAACGAGTTTGTATGACGTTTCGAACAGCGCCCGCCCGTGAGCGTATTTGGAACTAAAATTTAGTATGAGATTTCTCGATCTCGATACGATAACCGTAACGTTGCGCAGGATTCGACAAGTCGTGCTTAGGGCACAGCTTATAATAGTTAAAAGCGTAAATTGAAACCAGAGAAAAACTTGAAATTAATCAGTACCTATGTAATATTTACTATGGTTGCAACCCTAATTACCTGCTCATAAATATTATCACTAACTCCAGTTGACGTTGATTGGGTAGATCTCGTTTATTTAATTAAAGTGTAACGACCTATAACTTGACCGATAAAAAGGTAAACATTGTTTCTCGGAGAAAAAATTGCAAAAAAGGCTACAGAATCTTACATTTTCGGGAAGGTCCCTCGTAACGATCCACCCTGTATAATTGTCGAACGTGCTCACAAAGTTTCACGAGAATCCGGACAGACGGACAGACGGCAGACGGGCAGACATAAGAAAGCATTTTTGTCCAATCTAAAACTGAAAAGTAAAAAGTGAAAGTGAAAAAGTGTTTATTCCAAAGAAAACTTACAGAAAAGTTGCAACCGAGGGTCCTATCCTAAGACGCCCTGTGTTACAGAACCCTAAAGGACTGCAAGAGACGCTTCTCTAACTTCTTTCGCTATAGGTCAATAAAACATCCCCTGTAGATCATTTTGAAATAGGAACGGTGTTGCGATACGAATTTAAATCATAGTTTACCATTTTTTTTCAGTTCTTTAGTTAACGTTTTCGCATGTTATCAATTATCATTCGTAGAGTTAATAATGTTAGTGATCAAATCGGTTGTCATTTGGTACCGAATAGTGACACGAAAAACTGCATTAAATAATACTAGTCAGGCCGAGCACGAGTTTTCGAATCCTGCGTAACGTTACGTTATCGTATCGAGAAACCTCATACCAAATTTTAGTCACGTTCACAGGCGGGCGCTGTTCCAAAGGTCATACAAATTTCTACTACTTCTCGATTATGTTACGCAGGATTCGAAAACTCGTGCTCAACCCTCGGCTCAATAAAGAATGCTAACACAATCAAGACGTTTTCTTATGTCAAACATTACACTAAAATAGAGGCTCAGAAGTACAAAAGTATTGGTGACTCTACACTCTTCATTGCAGATGTCACGTGATGCGTCGTAGTATGAAATTCTACACTAATTGTTAATTGTCTGCGCTACCATTGGTGAGCCTTCAGCTTGAACACTTTGCCAATTAGCAAATAATGTAACCAAAGAGATGCAATATTAGCATTTATAGAGCGGTCACTGGTAAAAAGACATAATTCACGACTTCGTACCACTTAATTGAGGTAACCACAAAGAGGGGTGTCATAAGTTTGATCTGTGGATCTGTGTGTCTGTGTATCTATGTATCTGTGTATCTGTCTGTGGTATCAGAGGTCCCAAACGGATGGACCGATTTCGATGCGGTTTTTTTTAATCAAAAGCTAGTGTAATCGAAATGGTTTTTAGCCAAGTTTCATTAAAATCGGTACTCCCGCTTTTGAAATATTGAACTTTGAAATGACAATGTCGGGGTTTTTCATGTTAGTAAGAGTTCCGTACCTCAAAATTAACTAAATATAATAACTTAGAAAAGTTGAAAAACCCCCGACATTGTCATTTCAAAGTTGAATATTCCAAAAACGGGTAAACCAATTTTAATGATACTTGGCTAAGAACCATCTCGATTAAACTAGCTTTGGAATAAAAAAAACCGCATCGATATCGGTTCATCAGTTTGGGAGCTATAATGCCACAGACAGATACACAGATACACAGGTCAAACTTATAACACCCCTCTTTTTCGTCGGGGGTTAAAAATACATACCTACAGAGGTAAAGTACTCCTTTTAAGAAGTCGTTCATAAAGATAGAACTTTTTTTTTATCAAAAAAATCGTTTTATTTTCGAATTATATAAATAAGAACTTAGTAACAATATGGCCCCTGTGGCATGGTGCCCAAAAGGGATTAGATCGTGTAACATTCTGTTATTTTTCTTGGTCAACAGTACCAAAGTCCGTGCCTGCATGGAGTCCCCAAGATAACTTCAAGTTGAAGTTAAATAGTGCTTATCACTAAGCACATACTCAAATGAGTGCGATATGGTATCTGGCATAGTGTAGCTCCGAGCAAGTTACTGACACCATCAATACATACCTATAATCCGAGATTTATGTGCTAGGTGCTTGATCATAAAGCAGACAGACGGGAGGCGCCTTTGGCTTATCTATGCACCACAAATTTTCGGTTATATTTCAAGGGGGACGAGGAACACACGTACAGCACACGTCTAGGCTAATTTTTCACGATAATCGACATCGTTTTATTGAAAAACCGCCTTCAAAAAAAACCTCGGTAAAAAAACATAAAATAATCCCCAAAAAGCCATGAGTTTTATGGCCTAGCAGAAATATGAAGTCGGTGCGGTGCTAGCTGAATATTCTTGGAATGAAGCACCGACTTCATATTTCTGATAGGCCATAAAATTGGGGATTATTTTATGTTTTTTTTCTTAGGTTTTTTTTGAAGGCGGTTTTACTTTTTGTTAAAAAGGTTTTTTATTTCACACTTTTTAGTTACGTTAATATTTAAAATATTATCCTTCAACTCCTAACCGTTAAAGAGTTGTACCTTCCATCATCACCTCATCAACTCGAAATGATGACTACCAGACGCAAATACTTGAATAGCTTTCGAAAATATGTGAAACACATGATACGTCCCTATAAAATTTGAAGGTTGCCCTCGATTTCCCTGGGATCCCATCATTAGATCCTGACTTAGTGACAATGGGACCACCTCAGGAGCATACCCTTTCGAATAATGATTTAACATTTTCAGAATTATCCTCCAACTTCTAACCGTTAAGGAGTTATACCTTCCATCATCAGCTCATCAACATGGAATGATGACTACCAGACGCAAATACTAAAATAACTTTAGAAAATATATGAAACACATGATCCGTCCCTATAAAATTTGAGGGTTGCCCTCGATTTCCCTGGGATTCCATCATCAGATCCTGACTTGGTGACAATGAAACCAACTAGAAAGTATACCCTTTCAAACAAATAAAGAATTTTTGAAATCGGTCCAGCCGTCTTCGAGTAATCGGGGAACATACATAAAAATATATATATATATATATATATATATATATATATATATATATTCCGACGAATTGAGAACCTCCTCCTTTTTTGAAGTCGGTTAAAAATAAGTAACCTTTACGTTTAGAACCATAACAATATGGATAATTAAATCTAATTGTTATTTAAATTATAATTAAAAGCAATTTACAATGACATTAAATCTAAGCTAAAACTAAATAAACTAAAACTTAAAACTAAATTAAATCTAAATAAGGCCCCCGTGGCATGGTGCCCAATAGGCTGGCAGCGTTGCCTCACTGAATAGCGATGCTGATTCTTTGAGAGAAAAAACTGCCAGCCCTTTAGTCACAAGTTGCATCAACTAAGCGCTTTTGCAACTCTGAAATAAGCTTGTAAGCGCCGGGACCCCATGGACCCAAGGTTTCGCACCCGACAGCAACAAAATTGTTATTTCATTGTTACTTGCTGTTCATTACTTCATTGCTTATTTCAGAGTTACAAAAGCGCTTCAGTTGATGCAACTTGTGACCAAAGGGCTGGCAGTTTCCTCTCTCAAAGAATCAGCATCGCTATTCAGCGAGGCAACGCTGCCAGCCTTTTGGGCACTATGCCATAGATTTAATGTAGTTTTAAGTTGTAGTTAAATTTTTCTAAATGCGAACTTTTTGTTTCGAACTCCTGTCCTGATAAACTTTCTGTAATAAACAAATTTGAACACGTAGCTCCTGGTATAAAAATTTTGGACGAAAAAACGCTTCACCTCCTTGGCTGCCCACTTTTGGACCAATCTTTTGAGGACTATGTAAAACAGAAAATTCAAAATTTTACCACCGTTTCAGGTCGTTTGCTCAAAATTAACATGCATACCGCATACACTATCATTCGACACTGTCTCTTCGTACCTAAATTCACATATGTACTTCGCGGCTGCCACCTCTGGAAATACCCTACTTTGATGCTTCAATTAGATACATTAATCGAAGAGACCCTCATCTCCATTCTTAACATCCCCTTTGATGAAAAATCATGGACCCAGGCCAGCCTACCCATAATGTATGGTGGCCTAGGCGTCCGCAAAATTTCAAGTGTATCTCTGCCTGCCTTTTTGTCCTCTGTGCACAGTGCGCAACCGCTTATAGGGAAAATTTTAGCTCCCTCATTGGGGGTCCTAGAGGTTGCTCACTGCACCGAGGCCAAAAATGTTTGGTCATTAGCATGTCCGGGTACAGACGCGCCTGCGAATCCCTGCTCGCAGAGGCAGTGGGACGAGCCACTCTGCCAACTGGTGAGGAACAATCTGCTAAGCACAGCATCCAGTCCGGCAGAGCGCGCTCGTCTTCTTGCTACCGCGGAGTGGGAATCAGGCCTCTGGCTTCAAACCCTTCCCTCAACTACGATAGGCACCCTCCTCGATAACACCACTTTCCGCCTCGCCACCAGTCTCAGGGTAGGGGCACCAACAAATGTCCCTCATCGCTGCCAATGTGGGAAAATGACTGATAGGCATGGATACCATGGCCTATCATGCGGCAGAAGCGCGGGTCGTATACCGCGCCACGCCAGCATTAATGATGTCATCCGTAGGGCACTTGTCAGCGTCCAAGTGCCGGCCGTCTTGGAACCTAACGGCCTGGCTAGAGACGATGGTAAGAGGCCCGACGGTCTGACACTGGTTCCTTGGCGGATGGGTCGGCCTTTAGTATGGGACGCCACTTGTGTGGATACCCTTGCACCGACCCATCTTTCAAGGACCCAAAATGTTGCTGGCTCTGCCGCGGCCTTAGCAGAAGACCTAAAACGCCGCAAATATAGTTCCCTTGGAGCTAGTTACATATTTGAGGCGTTTGGGGTCGAAACTCTGGGGACTTGGGGGCCTAGCGCGCGCCATTTGTATAAAGATCTCTCGGCGCGCCTTATAGAGGCCTCCCGTGACCAGAGGGCTGGCCAATACTTCGCTCAGCGAATCAGCATTGCCATACAACGTGGCAATGCTGCCAGCCTTCTGGGCACCCTTCCCATTGGCGGCGATCTGGGAGAGATTTTTTACCTTTAGTTTAGTTTTAGTTAGTAAGTATTTAGTATTTTAAATTTTAGTTTTAAGTTTTATAATGTATCTATTAATAAATAGATAGTTATATAAGTAGTTAAATGTACCTAATTTATCTTTTTAAGTTGTAGTTTATTTAGTTTAAGCTTAGATCTAATGTCATTGTAAATTGCTTTTATTATATAAATAAAGTATCCCTGTTCATTACTTATTATTAAAAGGCATTAAAAAAAAAGACATGCCAAGATCTCCTTTTTATTGCTAAGATAAACGAAGTGTTGTAACAGGAAGTTTCCAATGTTTATGATTAAAGGTTTATAAATAAAATTGGGTCGATTGTGTACCAAACCAATGGTTGAAAGTATATCTGTAATTGAAGTACATATTTGCTCATTAGAACGGGTCGGAGGGCAAACGACCTATTAACTGTCGGTATAGCAATTGCTCACTGAGGATCGAGCACGACTTTACGAATCCTGCGTAACGTTACGGTTATCGTATCGAGATCGAGAAACCTCATACTAAACTTTAGTTCCACGGGCGGGCGCTGTTCCAAACGCCTTACAAACTCGACAACGTTTACTATTCGATTCTACGTGACGCAGCATTCGTAAAGTCGTGCTCCACCCTCTGCATATCTAATACCTTTAGTATACGAGCGAAAAATGGTTCTTCTTTAACCCCCGATGTAAAAAGAGGGTTATAATTACTCCGAAGCGGAAAGCACAAGACCGGTCAGAGTGGAGAGCCTTGGGGGAGGCCGCCGGCCAGCAGTGGACGTCTTTCGGCTGACATGATGATGATGATTGCAATGACTATAGCTAGTCAAAACCACTAGAATCGCTAGTCTCGAGTGATCACTATCTGTCATTCTCCACGGATTAGAGAAAAACTACTGGCCTATGAACCAGCCGTGAACGCGACGCTGGCAGCCGCCACCTCTGGCGTCACACTGAGGAAAACGAGGGGTGTTAGAAGTTTGACATGTGTATCTGTGTGTCTGTGTAGCTGTGTATCTGTGTATCTGTCTGTGTCATCATAGCTCCCAAGCAGACTGGCCGATTTCGATGCGGTTTTTTTTAATCGAAAGCTAGTGTAATGTATTAGTATAACCTAACCTAACCAACTTAGAAAAGTTGAAAAACCTCCGACATTGTCATTTCGAAGTTCAATATTTCGAAAACGGGCAAACCGATTTTAATGAAACTTAGCTAAGAACCATCTCGATTAAAAAAAAACGCACCGAAATTGGTCGATCCGTTTGGGAGCTACGATGCCACAGACAGATACACAGATACACAGGTCAAACTTATAACACCCTTCTTTTTCGTGGGTGGTTAAAAATAGCTTTCGGATATGAAAATTCGGTCAAATATGATACATTCGGATATTCGGAATTTTTGGGTGTTACCGACCCAAATACCTATATGAAACGCCTGTTATCGACGTCTCGGACATATTCAAGGATGCTTGTCAATTGATAATACGACACCTTATCTGCGGCACTCACTGGCGCAGTTAACGGTGACTGCTTTTTAACCGACTTTAAAGAAGAAGGAGGTTCTATTTTAAACTGCAGGTTTTTTGTATGTATCTACACCGATTTCTCCGTCAACTGTGGACCGATTTTCAAAAATATTTTTTTATTCGAAATTTCTAAGGCACCACTCAATCAAACGTTAGGAGTCTCAGTTATATGCCAATTCCCTTATGATTCATCTGCTAAGCATACAAATCCTGACTTTCGGGGGATTAAGGTCTTAGAAAATCTTATGTTAATACTGTTGCTCAAAAAGTGGTATTTTTTGTAGCTACGTTTCATGCGGAAAGTTGGATTTTTCGTACTAGTGCTTTTTACTTTTCCCAAGACGCCGGTGGCTCCGGGCCGCCTTCACCTTCCTCCTCCCCGGCAGGGCAGCCTCCGCCGGCTCACCGCCTTTGGTTTTATTGTAATTTTTTCGCAAATGTATTAAAAAATGTCGTTTGGTACACGTGCGGAAGTGTTATTTTCACTCGTCCTGAGTCTCGACCCTCGCCTAACGGCTCGGGCCTAGACAGCCCAGGACTAGTGCATAATGACATACTTTCCGCACTTAAATCAAAAAGTACTATTTTAGAAGAGTTACCCAGGGGACATCTCCATGGCAACGAGTGGCAATGAAAAGTTGATTGACCCATTTATGTTTCTCAAAGATTATAAATTAAGGCTAATCTTTGAGTGCATTTGATATGAGTATTTAACAGAATCAAGTTTTTCTTGATTTAGGCTCAAACTGGTTGGAACCGTCTGTCTGCCCACTTCATAAGTTAGAGTTACTAAGTTACTAAGTAAGTAAGTATTCATAATTTTATTATATTTTCAATATTTATTGTAATAACAAAAGCAATTTACAATGTCCTTAAATCCACGCTAAAACTAACTAAACCTAGTACTAATCAAATCAGAACTGTTACACATTAAAATACAATAGACGGTTAGCAAAAATAAACCTATAAGTATGTTAGTTACACATACACACATATAAATAACAACCCCAAAGCGACACACAAAAGAACCTAAAACACTAAACCCCGCACCGCACCTGGCTCAAACGAGCCCATCATGCCAGCAGCATTGCCCCGCTGTATGGCTAGCGCGATCTGCTGAACCAGGTACGACCCGGAGCGGGGGTCGCAGCCCCTATCCCGCAAGTAAGTAAGTAAACACTTTATAATAAAAGCAATTTACAATGACATTAAATCTAAGCTTAAACTAAATAAACTACAACTTAAAACTAAATTAAATCTAAATAAAGCCCCCGTGGCATGGTGCCCAAAAGGCTGGCAGCGTTGCCTCGCTGAATAGCGATGCTGATTCTTTGAGAGAGAAAACTACCAGCCCTTTGGTCACAAGTTGCATCGACTAAGCGCTTTTGTAACTCAGAACACTTTATTGTACAAAAAACAGGATAAAACACAAGTTTCTAGTTTCTTATACAAATTGAGTAACAGTAACACACACTAGCCACTGCAAAAATTGATAAAGGAGCTGAGATTTGAATACATGGACAAAATTCAACGTGTCCTCCTAGGCTAGCCGTGGTGCAGTGGTTATAGCACGGGATACGGAATGTCCAGAATCCGAGTTCGATTCCCGGGGTAGCATATTTTCTGTTTCTCTTTCTAAGTATTCGTGTTACAGTGAGTATTTTAAATTTCCTATACAGTACAATTATTATCTTACTGCACCTATACATTCTAACTTTAACTGTGCGTAATCTAGTATACCTACTTAATTCGATTTTTCTGCATTGGGAAAAAACTAAACAAACAGACATGTGTTTTTATTGAAACCTACTTTAATAATAAGATATGACAATAAATAAATAAATATCGTTAGACAATTGCGGTACATTGCCCTACTGGGACAGTCAGGTTATTAAAATATAATATAATGTAATACCAAACAACATAAAATAATCGACTCTTATATAAATACAATGAGATTTTCGTTTCATTTTCTAAACTCTGAGCAGAAAATACGATGGAGTTTAGTCGACGGAGCTTAAGGAGAAAGCCATTTTCGATTTTTTATTTAGTGATGCCCGCATCTCAGGGAATCGCAGCTAATACATTGTAAACATAGGATACCGAACTGTACGACAGCAAAACAGGGAGGCCCCCACAAGCACACCAGTAAAAAATAAATCAACTAAACGGAGTTTAGCAGAGACGGAAAACACAAAATGGAGTTTAGATACTTATGTTCGTAATTTTGCCCAGCAACGCCATGGAGGCATCTAACCTAGACGTCGGCCGCGACAAGACAGAACGTAAACGCTCAGCGCAATAAGGTTGAGCGTAAGCTTAGAAATAGTGACGTAATTTGGGATTTTATAACCGTTGATGGAGTTTAGATGCAAGTTCGCTCGCGCAGGTAAAAAATCATGTTAGTAATGCCTTACCGCTATTATTAATATAACAAAAGTATAGTCCAACTAGTTGCCTTGAATAATAAAACACTTAATGTTCGCTACCGCTAGTTTTCACAAAAGTACACAGGGTTTTGTTCTTAATTTTGGAGTCCGCTCGCTAAACGGAGCTTAGGATAATGGGTTTTGGTATTTTTTTTAAATAGTTAAAAGCATCGTATCATACAAAACTCTACTGTGCGAGGTATAGAATAAACCTACTAGTAACCGTAAAAATAATTCAATGTCTCATACACCCAAGGAAACCTACGATATTTGCTCGGACGTCCAAAAATCGCCTTCTCTGAGAATGGCCGAAAAATTTTCACTTTCTTTCTAACGCTGACAAAAAAGTACAACATTTCTCTATTCTCAAAAAGGTTGGCCAAAATTTTCGCTTCACGTATTATTAAGTAGACTATGTATATATTAATAGACATTTCTGAGTGGGGCAGTTAAACTTATAGAGTGTTGACCTTTCTCGTTTACGGAATTAGTTATACTAGACAAATTAATGAAACCAGTATCCGATACCGTGTCGAATAAATTACATTTTAATCATGCACAGTGTTTTAAAAATATATTCCTTCTTGTTTGAGCGTCATAGGTTTTATTGGTTTTATACCAGTATCAATTAAAAAAAACCTTCCAAGAGCGTGTCGGACACGCCCAAGATAGGGTTCCTAAGCCATTATGAAAATATCCTGGCATACTTACTTAGTTACCTGATTTAAAGGTATTTTCATCACACCTATTCTAAACCAGTGCTAGCTGAGCCCTACTCCTAGGCAAACTATTCGCATTGTGGGGTCATTTTATATCGGTTACTGACAGACAAACATAATAAGTTGGTCAACTATTACCCGTAAACCTGTGTACATCGAATAGTTTTCGTTTTAAATTCAATTATGCACTACTGCTTTATTTTTTTTTTCACTTTTCCAAATGCAATCAGTTTCTCTGTTAGAGGGGGGGGGACACTTGACTCCAACAAAAATGAGCACTTCAAAGCTAAATATTTCGCAAACGAATCCCTTGATCGAAAAAAATATCTTTGATCGCCCCCAATATTTTAAAAAACCTGTCCAACGATACCCCACACTATTATTATTACGTGTAGGGGAGGTACTTACCCCAAAATATGTTTTTTTTTCATGACTTTATAGTAATACCACTTTTGTCGGCTTAAATAATAATAATAATAGGTTAGGTTTTTATAATGTGTGCATATTTGGTATTAATGTTTTTTTATTACTTTTTATATAAATATTGTAAAAACCAATCCTAAGATCATAATAAATATACTGAAATAATAATAAATATACTACATCTATGCAAAATTGCAGCTTTCTATTACCAATAGTCTCCGAGTTCCATTAGTAAGGGTTCCATTTTTGCCATTTTGGGCACGGAATCCTAAAAGTAGAACTTGGTTTAAATTAAATTCGAATTTGTAGGTGAGCGTCAGTTTAAATAATAAGCATTACTTTAGTATGTGACTAAACGCATGGAGGTTTCATATAGTTACTTGGCAAGTGACTAATGCCAGATTAAAGAAATATTTGTGGTCACATGATGCAGCAAAATGACGTAAATAAATCATTGTAGTTTCTCCAAAACAGGTAAATGTGGTTTTAAGTTGGGTATTACCGCAGCTCAGCGTTAAGGGCACGCTCTATACTTTTTTTTTATTAAAAATAATCATGAACAGATTAGGCGTCATATTTACCCTTAAAACCATTGACTTACCAACACCATGGACTTCGGGTTAGCGCCTGAAAGCGTCCGAACCAAAAGACCACTCATCGAGCGTCAGTCAGTCTTAGTTTGGTCGAACGACAGCGCTATGACGTATGGCTGTCATCGGACAATGCCGTATTGTACTGGGACAGATTTTTCGTGAATTTTATACTAGACCCAAAGTCCATGGTGTCAGTAAGTCTGCTTGAAACGGCGTGTTTTAACATTTACGACCATTTAGTAATGCCTAAGTAATGCACATAAAGATCAAGATAGACAAACCCTAAGAGTCTTATCGCTTTTCACACTAGCGATTTGCGAGCGAGTGCTTCATACTAATATCCCTCGCGGCGAACACGTTGCGTGATCGCCTCAATACAAAACTCGCTAGCAAATCGCCAGTGTGACGGCAGAGGTGACAGCGGCGCCGTCGCCTTCACGGCTGGTTAAGGCCAGTAGCTTGTCTCTCATTGGTGGAGAACGAGAGATAGACCTTACCCGACAGTAGCGCTCCTACCGGATCACTGACTCATTAAAACCAAGTTGCGAAGAATGTTGACTGAAAAATGTTTCTACAGTATCAACGAATTTCTAAATTACAAATTTGAAGAAATGCATAGTAACACAAGATAACATTGTTTAGTTTTTGGTTTTAGCTCCATTCGAGGAAATTTATTTGACAATCCATAATTTTACATAATACATTTTTCTTGAAGTTACGATCAGCATCATGTCAGCTGAAAGACGTCCACCGCTGGCCGGCGGCCTCCCCCGCGGCTCTCCACTCAGAGTCTTGTGCTTTCCGCATCCACCGCGGTCCCGCAATCTTTAGTAGGTCGCGCACCATCTTGTTGGAGGCCTGTTCCTCAAATACAATGTTATTAATATAGACCGAGTGACTAAATCACTGACCTCAGATTTTCACATGCCTAACTTGGCTGAACATGTCATGGGAAGCAATAATATATATACTAAGACCTTATGTAACCATATGTTCATTCAAAAATTCAATTCAAAATTTTATTCAGCAAATAGGCAGTTGAATGCTCTTTTACACGTCATTTTTTTGAGTCTACCAGCGCTTTCGGAAAGACCATGATTGCCAAGAAGAATGCGCCGCAAGAAACTTGGCACAAAGTCATTTTTTCTAAAAACAAGTTACATTAGCTCTTACAATACGTAACCACAGACAAATCACACAAAGAAACCTCACTCTGCCATTAAAAGTTTAAGAGAGAGAAAAAAAACCGCATTTTAGAAACAAGTGTAAAAAGTAATTATTAGAACAGCAAAACCAGAACACTACTTTACTGGCACGTTTTAATTGAGCAGGAGATGTATAGGGTCTCCAGGTCAAATATCTGTGAAAATTTAAATTACAAAGGGATGTATAGGGTCCCAGAATTAATATTATAATATAATATTTAATCTAAATGGCTTAGAGATGTATAGTTTTCATTTAATTTCATTTCACATTTCATTATTTCACGTGTGCGAAGTCTTGTACTAATGTCGCCTTAAGCCTTTTAAGTATTTGTTACGCATGATGTACCTACGTGCTGTGCGGCACAAAAGCAAATTCCCTTAAACCCGACAGACGAACTGAATAAAAATTCAAATTCAAAATTCAAATTCAAAATTCAAAATTTTATTCAGCAAATAGGCAGTTGAATGCTCTTTTACACGTCATTTTTTCGAGTCTACCAGCGCTTTCGGAAAGACCATGATTGCCAAGAAGAACGCGCCGCAAGAAACTTGGCACAAAGTCATTTTTTCTAAAACAAGTTACATTAGCTCTTACAATACGTAACCACAGACAAATCACACAAAAAAACCTCACTCTGTCATTAAGTTTAAGAGAGAAAAAAACCGCATTTTAGAAACAAGTGTAAAAAGTAATTATTAGAACAGCAAAACCAGAACACTACTTTACTGGCACGTTTTAATTGAGCAGGAGATGTATAGGGTCTCCAGGTCAAATATCTGTGAAAATTTAAATTACAAAGGGATGTATAGGGTCCCAGAATTAATATTATAATATAATATTTAATCTAAATGGCTTAGAGATGTATAGTTTTCATTTAATTTCATTTCACATTTCATTATTTCACGTGTGCGAAGTCTTGTACTAATGTCGCCTTAAGCCTTTTAAGTATTTGTTACGCATGATGTACCTACGTGCTGTGCGGCACAAAAGCAAATTCCCTTAAACCCGACAGACGAACTGAATAAAAATTCAAATTCAAAATTCAAATTCAAAATTCAAAATTTTATTCAGCAAATAGGCAGTTGAATGCTCTTTTACACGTCATTTTTTCGAGTCTACCAGCGCTTTCGGAAAGACCATGATTGCCAAGAAGAATGCGCCGCAAGAAACTTGGCACAAAGTCATTTTTTCTAAAACAAGTTACATTAGCTCTTACAATACGTAACCACAGACAAATCACACAAAGAAACCTCACTCTGTCATTAAGTTTAAGAGAAAAAAAAACCGCATTTTAGAAACAAGTGTAAAAAGTAATTATTAGAACAGCAAAACCAGAACACTACTTTACTGGCACGTTTTAATTGAGCAGGAGATGTATAGGGTCTCCAGGTCAAATATCTGTGAAAATTTAAATTACAAAGGTTATGTATAGGGTCCCAGAATTAATACTATAATATAATACTTAATCTAAATGGCTTAGAGATGTATAGTTTTCATTTAATTTCATTTCACATTTCATTATTTCACGTGTGCGAAGTCTTGTACTACTGTCGCCTTAAGCCTTTTAAGTATTTGTTACGCATGATGTACCTACGTGCTGTGCGGCACAAAAGCAAATTCCCTTAAACCCGACAGACGAACTGAATAAAAATTCAAATTCAAAATTCAAATTCAAAATTCAAATTTAAAATTCAAATTCAAAATTCAAAATTTTATTCAGCAAATAGGCAGTTGAATGCTCTTTTACACGTCATTTTTTCGAGTCTACCAGCGCTTTCGGAAAGACCATGATTGCCAAGAAGAATGCGCCGCAAGAAACTTGGCACAAAGTCATTTTTTCTAAAACAAGTTACATTAGCTCTTACAATACGTAACCACAGACAAATCACACAAAGAAACCTCACTCTGTCATTTAGTTTAAGAGAGAAAAAAAACCGCATTTTAGAAACAAGTGTAAAAAGTAATTATTAGAACAGCAAAACCAGAACACTACTTTATTGGCACGTTTTAATTGAGCAGGAGATGTATAGGGTAATAACATTTGTTTATCTTTTACCTTCCTTCATTTTACTAAAAGAGTAATAGATTATGCAACTATTACACACTCCCCTTGTAAATGTTCTATGTAAATTTATAAAAATTAACAAATTGTATTTGTAGGTAGTCTGACAAATTAATGTATTCGTATGTGTTGTCTTTTTTAGATTCTCATCTGAGTACCGTACCGCGCGTCGAAGCTACCGGACAACGGTTCAATAATTACCGATAGTGTCTTCTTCAACCTCGACATTGGCGGAATCATCGATCGTATCGATGGAGCTATACTTCTTTTAAAAATTGAATTGAATAGATTATGCAACTGTTAAGTACATCGCGAAAATCCTCTAGGATTACACTTCGTTGTTTTAGCATTAGAAAGAAGGGTAAGCAATCTTGACATGTCTTTCAATTGAAAAACGCTTTTTAAAAATAAGTAGGTAACCGTTACGTATAAAACCGTAACGATATAAATAAATAAATCACATTGTTATTTAATTGTAACTTGCTGTTAATTATTTAAAAAAAAAAACGTTTTTCAACAAAAAGACGATTGTTACCTTCTTTCTAATGATAAAAAACGTAGTACAGTGTAAAGTGAGTCATATCTATCATTTTCCACCAACGAGAGGCAAGCTACTGGCCTGTGATTGGTGGAAATTGACAGATAGACCTCACTCTACAGTCTACACTAGCAATTCTAAAAGATTTTTGACTCGCGATTCTGCTCATTGAAATAGGCAAAGCAACGATAATTCTCATACTGACTAGTCTAATTTATCGTCATGTCATTTCAAGATAGCGCTTAAAACAGTCCGTTAAAAAACACCTTAGCCTGCACACGTTTACAAAAAAAGACTAGTTTTTTTTAACTACTTACTCCTAGTTTTACGACTCGAAATGACTTAATTCTTTTTAAATAACGAACCCGACCGTTCCAAGAATTCTAAATTTCGAACACGGTTTCCATCTCACAGTCTTAAAAGCACAGACGATCTTAATCGCCACAGGCATTGGAATGTAAAATAAACTCTAAGTCGAACGTCGTACGGTTGATGTTGGTCTTGTAAGGAAACCTCAGGGTATAACAGATCTTATGTCAAAGCAATAGGTTGAAAGTTTCGTTTAAGGCTCCTTAAGATGACCGTAAAAGGAAGAGTAGAAAGGTGAGTCGGCTGCCCCAACTGCGCAAAAATCAACCTAAGCTCGTTACAGCGAAGGTTGACTTTGCTTTGGGTCTCTAGAATTCGCATGGTGGGGGGGAACGCAGGTCTGACAGGTTCCGTGTTACTCCCCCCCGCACCCCGCGGGTCGTCTGCGCCCGAGTTGACCGTCTACACTACCACCAACTTACTTTGACGAGTCCCCGAAGCGCTAGTATCAACGTGAATGGATTCATCGTAGTAGAGAACTTGTAGTTCGTAATTATCCCACCGATAAAATAAGTTGGTGGGGTTATAGAAGCAATTTATTTGGATTAAAAAGGCGTGAGGCATCAATTTGGAATGATATTTTTTACCTGTTTCTTCCGTGTGCGATGTGATCCATCTTTATTTATTCCTTGTTTGTGTTTGTGTGTTTTGACGATGATGATTTGTTCCTAGGCTCCTTAAAAGGCAAGACCAGGCCAATATTTCACCGTCTTTACAACAGTCAGTTTTATATGACAATTCGAACTACATTTCTTGGCCAGTACGCCAGTACTAAAACAAAAGCTCTTCAAGTCAGCAATTGACACCGAATTGTCATTGAAAACTGACAATTGTAAAGTTGGTGAAACAGGAGCCTGATGACAAGCGAGGTGACAAGCTATGAACCAATCGCGACGCGCTCCCCCGGCCCGCACACCGCGGATTTTTTCATAATGACTTTCCAAGTAAATTATAGAAGATGCGGTGTTCAGAGGGTGGTTGGTCCGTGTTGTGAAGTTTTCTAAACATGCTTACTTCACAATAAAAACAATACACTCTTTTTCTTCGGGCAGTTGTGTAAAAATATGCTTGTTTCACATTTTTACAAGCTTAGATTGTGCTCTATTGCAGATGTCTGCCACCTGAGACATTGCTTTTGTTCCCACGATGCATATAATGTGAGATGTATGCGAGATAATACCTTCCGCATTCCATGTGAGAACGTAAGTATTGTTAGGTTTTGTTGAATTAAAAACGTCTAACTTCGAGTAATGAGTGAAGCTTCTTTTTGAATTGTGTTTTCGATAGCTTGAGTAAAAATTAAGTTATAGTGTAAAGGTAGTTACTTACCTAGTTGTTAAGAAAACATTTTTAATACAAGCTTCTATTGCTACCGCATCCACCGAAACTAAAGTAAACTAAAACAATAAAATAAATACTTATCCTGAATTAAAATTAAGATAAAAGTAATTTACGAAAACTAAAACGTGTCTATAAAAGAAGGCCCCTTGGGCATGGTACCAAAGATGCTGGCAGCGTTCCCTCTTTGGATGGCTAGGGTTAGTCTTTGTCCGAGAAAGCTGCCAGCTCTTCGGTCCCCTGTGACATCGACTAACCTCCTGGATATTTCTTAAAATAACCCCAAAGCGCTAGGACCCCGCAGACCAAGGGTCTGGACGCCGGATGGGTCAAAATCATATTGGGAATACTTAAATTGAATATACCTACCAACTTAGTTAACCTAAAAGAGAGCCGCGGTATCGATATTTCCGTATCTCGATCAAAGCATCAGATAGACTACCTGTCAGATACACTATCTACCGCCTTGAGCCCTGATTATAGTATCTGTTATCGGCGATCTGTCGAGATACCGCCGAAATCGTATGTCAACGGTGATAGTTTTATTTTACTAACACATTTTAAAACTCGGTGAAGAAAGATTGTGATAAAAGTTGCCGCCACAGTGTAGGGCTAGCACAACTGGCCACGACTTTGTTTGTCGCGCGAGATTATATTAGCCATCCCGTTGCATTCGGAGTGACAGAAAAGGACGAGACAGAAGTCGCACTGTGAGTTGTGCGTTGTGCTAAACCCACAGAACTAATAAAAAGAGGTTTTTTTTTTATTGAAAAAAAGCGGCAAACGAGCAAGCTGGTCAAGTGATCATAAGCGAACACTGTCACCTATGACAATCAGCAACCCCCAGAGTCATAGTCCGTTGCACGCCTAGGAGAAAAAGGATAGACCAAGGAGGGAGGGGATCGGGCCTCCAGCACTCTCGCTGACCGAACGAGACGCAACAGGAGTTCACGCCGATTTTCTACGAGAGGGTGGTACTTCCCACAAATAGCTACAGTATATGGCTCTCCCAATATAAGAATAGTAGGTGGGAGGATAGGAATGCTATCGTTTCCTTCCAGAACCAATGTCGGTACATTTTGCCCTCCACTTGCTATTAATGCACACGAAAAAGCACTACGTATGGGCGTAACGAGCGGGTGCAGGGGGGGCAAGCTCCCCCCCCCCTGGACCTTCTAATCAAGCTTCGAAAAAGTACTATCGTGGCTTAAGAAATTTTTATTTTGCCCCCCCCCACCAAAAGGTGGTTAATTCTCCCCGCCTGGACATACATAAATAATGTTTTATTTATTTGACATGATGACATGAAATGTATATTTCATCAATTTTTGTTATTTGACATTTGGAGACCATATATGTACATCTCCAGTTTATGTATATGTATTATTATACTTATTATTTGACCGTGGAGGCGTTTTACACCTTTGCTGATTTTAAATTTAGTTTAAATTGACCCTAGAGACTATACATCTCTAAGCCATTTAGATTAAGTATTATATTATAGTATTAATTCTGGGACCCTATAAATCCCTTTGTAATTTAAATTTTCACAGATATTTGACCTGGAGACCCTTTACATCTCCTGCTCAATTAAAACGTGCCAGTAAAGTAGTGTTCTGGTTTTGATGTTCTAATCATTACTTTTTACGCTTGTTTCTAAAATACGGTTTTTTTCTCTCTTATTTTTTTAATGACAGAGTGAGGTTTCTTTGTGTAATTTATCTGTGGTTACGTATTATAAGAGCTAATGTAACTTGTTTTTAGAAAAAATGACTTTGTGCCAAGTTTCTTGCGGCGCATTCTTCTTGGCAATCATGGTCTTTCCGAAAGCGCTGGTAGACTCAAAAAAAATGACGTGTAAAAGAGCATTCAACTGCCTATTTGCTGAATAAAATTTTGAATTTTTTGTTTTTTTTTTTAAAGCTGGTCACGCCCTTGGCACTACGCATTCACGCAAAAATTTATAAGTATACTAGCTTATACCTAGGCTTTACCCCCGTGAAATATTTCAAAATAGGGTATTTCCCTATCTCGTTCGAGTTTCGGAAAATCCCTTCGTAGTGCACCTCAAGGTATATGTTTGCCAAATTTCAAGTCTCTAGGTCCAGTGGTTTAGGCTGTGCGTTCTCGGTCAGTCAGTCAGTCAGTCAGTCACGGTACTGTTTTATAGGTATCGATTACACACTGGATGACTTTCCGTACTTACATATGCTGCAAAACAACATATTAGAACGCATGTATCACGAGCAATACTGAGTCACTGAGTCACAATGCGCGCATTTATGTTTTACGCATCATAAGCGCGGCGAGAACGTCACGCGACTATGCCACTTCTAGCACTTTGTTGTCTGTCTGTCTGTTAAGACCCTTTTTCTCTGGAACGCGTGGAGGTAGCATGCTGAAATTAATACCAAATATTCAAGCCTGCAGTCCCTTGAAACTGTGAACTTTTTTTTTATTATTGCTTGGGCAAAAATCCTTTCGTGTGGCTTTCCGGCTGTTCCCAACCGATACGGGTCGCATTTCTCAACCGATTCTCATAAAATTTTATTGATTCCTTTATGAAAATCTATACCTGACAGAGCCGCTAGAAACCATTAAAAATAACTCACAATTGGAACCGATTATTAATACTTAGTTATTATACTTAGAATGTCAAAATCCCAAATCAATGTGAGGCCATAACTTATTAACTCTAATCGCAGTAATCCTTGATTTGCTGTGGATAATCGGCGGTTACTAATCCAGAGTTAAGTACTTCGGATTTGAGGGTTTGTGACAAGGATAAACGAGTTGGCAAGTCATATAGTATGTTATCATGATACTCGGGACTTAATCGCGTAAAAAACATGTATTTAAATTTGGATTTAAATACCTCGACGTTTCGGACGCGACGTTGCGTCCATGGTCTCGAAGGGACTGAAGAGGCGGGTATCAACATCTCCTAGCTGCACGGGCTCCTCGAACTACCCGCACTTGGTCTTTATTATTACATATAGGACATATAGGATGTTAGTTTCTTTAAAGATAGTCACGGTTGTCTCAGCCTCGAAGCGTTAAATTCTCTGCTCAGCTTTGCTATTAAATAAAATCCTATATTTACAAGTAGTAAGTAAGTTGCGGGTGGTAGGACCTTGTGCGAGGTCCGTCCGGATCGCTACCACCGTCTTGCTCGCTAATCCTGCCGCTAAGCAGCAGTGTTTGCACTGTTGTGTTCCGGTGTGTAGAGTAAGACAGCCGGTGTAATTACAGGCACAAGAGGCATTTCATCTTAGCTTTTGGGGTTGGCAACGCATCTGCCAACCCTCCGGGGTTGCGGGTGTCTATGGGCAGTGTTGATCACTTACTATCAGGCGACCCACTTGCTCGTTTTCCTTCCTAGTTGTATAAAAAAAAAAGTCAAATTAAGATTTCACTTGTTCAGTAAGAATATTCACTTAGGTCAAATTAAGATCTCATTTATTTAAAGCAAAATTCATTAAGAACTTAGGTACACTATGTAGGAGTATGCATATTATTATAATGTCCTTATAATGTAAAATATTGCTATACCCCGCTGGGGTCCATGTGGTACCATTGCTATGTTAATGTAGCATATCTATGAATACCATTTTTGTAATGTTTAATATAAAATATACATATTGAACAACAAGGATTTTTATAGTAGTTTATGCAACTGCTACACAATGAGGGTCCTTAAAACACGAGTGTGTTTTTATGAAACGAGGCGAAGCTGAGTAATTATGTAGCAGTTGCATACATTACTTTATCTACACACATATTATAAGTACTCTAAGATGGGTTCAGAAGCCGAAGGCATATAATCATACCCATACCCGTCACGAATTTGATTGTTTTTTTTAATCAAAGACAAACATACCGATCTGACGTTTCGTAAACAATTTTTTTTTTTGTAAAAAAAAATCACATTATTATTTATAGGTACATGTCGGACTGAACTCGACTTATATAAGTGAGTGATCCGTTTTATTTCACTATGATTGTAAATTACGTTGGTTGTCAAATTCGAAAAATCGAATTCGATATCGAAAAGTCATTACGACTATTACTTTACCGCTGGACCTGCAGGGCGGGGGGAGGCGACGATGTACTGCAATGCTGGTCATTTTCTACGGTTTCTGAACGCATTATAGAGGACTTATGATATGTGTGTAGATAAAAATAATTTATTGAATCAGGCGTTACTTTACGGAGGTTATGAACTAAAAACAATTACTTTGCCTGCCACTGACCACTTTTTTTTGGGGTCGCGGGTGAGCAAAGTAATTGTTTTGAGTTCATAACAAGGATTTTTGTTTTAAAATCAGTCAGGGAATCCCACTTGTTTGATGTGTTCCAAGACACCTTGCATTCTTTTAAATTGAAATGACGAACTAACATCAACATAATAAGAGAACGACCTGCTTAAAGTATGTTAGATACATTCTTTCCTTCTATCCCGATGTAAGTAGTTCTGTGTTAAACATCGAAACATTTACCTTATAGCATGCATGCAGAAGTTTACACATTCTCATAATGGAGTTTGGTTTCGTCTCGAATTACGTTTACCTGTGGATCTGCGTGATCTGTTATAGTTCAGCTGCATCGGCGGAATCGGTCACGTACTGCGCCCGCGCAGGTGTCTTACTTAAATAATTGACGTCACAGTACCTAGTAATTATAGATATAGTTAAAGTGAGACAAGCTTTCAACTGTCAAAATGTTTATGACATTGTCATAAGATTAATTTTTGCTTGGCCTGCGGGAAAGGTTTTTCTACTATGTCTATTCGTCTAAACGACAAATATATGCTATCACTACTACACGAATCAGCACATGGCACACAGAACCAACTATCACCACCACTACACTATACGGTGACTAGTTTCGAAACTCCCTACGAGCCATCGACTTTTAAACATGAAAGACTGGCCACGCACCTCTTTAGCGCTGACAAAATGCGGCCTTCACTCATTAGCTGTGATTACACTGACATGTCAAACTTCAAGGGAATATACCACAGACAAATATACCATCTGGATAATGTACGACTACCGACCTGCTAATTCATGTCCACAAAATAACAAGTAGTCGCAAAATAACAATGACCTGCTAATTTACGAACATAAAATAACAGAGCCGTGTTTTATAAAGCTATAAGTTACAATTTACAATCGGAAGTCTCTTTCTAACAAAAGGTGATAGAATGAGACTTCCGCTTGTAAATTGTAACTTGTAGCTTTATAAAACACAGCCCAGGTCGTTCTTTATTGACCGAGCGAGCGAAGCGTCAACGTTTCAAATTGGACAAAAAAAATTTCGTATGTCTGTCCAGCTGTTCTCCTCTACGGTGTAAAATGTTGTAAACAGGCTCGATAATTATAGTTTTTTTGGAAAAAAAAATTTGCTCACCAGGTCTACAGCTCACAGAGCCACTACTGATAATTTTTTACGTATAAGAGACGAGAAAGCTCACAGAGTGGCAAGTGGAATGGAAGGCAAGTGTTTCGTAACTGTTTCAAAGGTATAATATAAAATAACGGAAAAAATACAAAAAGGATATTTCAGTGTCGTCATTGGTCAGATAATGCATAGTCCAAATCGGTAGATCTAAAAACTGGAAAATCAGTGGAAATAGATGGAATGCCTAGTCAGTTTCTGTAATAGTTTTATTCAATTTACCAGGAACGAACAAAACTATAGTAAAATAAAAATAAAAAACAAATATTCTATGAGAGTTCACCGGGAGTTTTTCTTTCCGAATTTCTACTCGGGTCGGCATTTATCAGGTCGGGAAATTAATGGCCCTATGTTATTTGGCCATAATATTAGAGGTAGGAATTTATCAGGTGGGGAAATAAATTGTTGGCTCTGCATTATTTGGCCATAATATTATATTTTTAGATGCGTGGTTTTCTTTACAAATAATGAGCATATTATTTATTTACGTATTGAATGTGATTCCTTGTGCTTTGTTTTTCTTTTTCGTGTTGTTTGTACAGTTCAAAAATGTGTGGAACTGTTGTAATTGGGCAAGTCAAGGAGATGTCACCTGCGCGGCGGCCGTTGGCGACTAAGTCATCGAATCACCTAATCACCTATATTGCTTATCCGCGCTCGGTGAAGGGGTGGCATATCCGTATAATTTTGGTACATCAATGCTACGAGCCCATTTTCAAAGCACCAATACAACACCGTTGTACATGTTACCAGATTCTCATGAGCTCGTATTTAGATTAGAGGGCTATAATAGTTCCCACGCGTTCCCAATATGTATTGGGACTTCACACACACCATTGAATTGCTTGGCACGAGTTTGCACGTTTCCTAACGGTGACTGGTGACAAAATAATATAATTTTACACTAGCAAGCTTTCCAAAGTTGTCGTAAAAACCTAGCTATTACTGCAATTTAATAAAAAATAACCTAGGTAACCAACTTAGAAAAGTTGAAAAACCCCCGACATTGCCATTTCAAAGTCCAACATTTCAAAAACTTGCGAACCGATTTTAATAAAACTTAGCTAAGAACAATTTCTAATCGAGATATTATTATTTACGTTGCGCGTATACTTTAACAGCTGATTCTCGCTAATTCATCTATACCTAAGGGGAAGATCTAAATCCTGATGCTTAATCATGTTTGGTAATCAAGGCGCAAACTACTCTATTCCATTAATTACTATCAGTTTTCAGATCACGAGCAGAACATAGGTGGCCTAGCTTATCTTCAAGATAGTATTATACTATCAAACCGCACCCATTCTATTAATGTTGTAAATGTGCGACTTTACGAAGTGGGCGAGGACATGATTAGCAATCACTGAATTATCTTGCCAATATCTACCAATTGAGGCGCATATTAAACTATACTACGCCTCACATGACTGTATAGAGCATGTTTGTAACCGACTTCAAAAAGGAGGTTTTAAATATCCGCTAAATCAAAAATCCGCTAGGATCACAAAGCAAAAAGACGGGAGGCGAATACGTCTTATCCATGCACTACAATTTTCCTGCCTCTTTTAGAGGGGGACGAGGAACACACGTACAGCACACGTCTACGCTCCTGTCGAAATTTGTTACGTTCCCACAAACGCACACTAAAACAAAACTGTCACACAAATGCCAAAAACACGCACACAATCAAGAGACCCTGATCATTTTGGTCAGACTTAAGGTAACCGTCCACATGTCGGTATCGTGTCTGTGTCTGTCTGTGGCACCGTAGCTCTTAAACTGTTGGACCGATTTGAATGCAGTTTTTGTTTTACCAACCAACCAATGTGTGTTTGTGTTCTTGCAAGTCGATGAGTTATTTCCCATTGAGATGAGAACTTGAATCTCAACCAAACGTCTACCCCATCCCCTAAAATATAAAAAAAATCTAAGACTTATTTTTGTCAGTAGAAAATTCAGATTGTATTAATATTTAGGTACGTATGGCATAATTTGTGATGCAGTTTAAATATTAAGCGACGCAGCGCCAGATAAACCATGCTAGGTTTTTGTTCGCTTCGCTTTTCTTCTGAATAAATATAAAACAAAACGAAATACGAAAAAGAAATCCCTATTGCGTCGGAATCGAAGTCAAACACAGATTAAAAATGATGGCACAGGCTACAAAACAACGCATTAAACACAGGCCACTTAGAAAACAATTAAGAAAATCTTTCAACACCTTTTAAATTACCTCATTCTTAACTAAGACATAATCCTCAATACGTGTCAGCACACAACACACAATGCCCATTCGACGCATTTAGAAAGCGCTATCTCGTAGGACTAACCTATAAGGAGGGAGGGGGGTTGGGGGTTCGGATCGGACCCCCCCTCAGCTTAAAATTTACATTTTGGAGGTATCCAGCCACATAATGACGACCGAATAGCCTAGTGGTTAGAGACCCTGACTATGAAGCTTGAGGTCCCGGGTTCGATCCCAAGTTTTTGCCACTTTTTTCTGGAATTTTGAAATTTCTATATCAAATCTACTTCTTTAGAATCACGAGTAGGTACTATTGATTTCAATAAATGAAAAAAAGTGTCCCAAAATATTGTGCTCCATTCCGTTACCATTTTTAAATACACTTAATACGAGAGTAACGAAATGGAAGTGGAATGAAAGTACAAAAAATGTATTAGAATTATGGGACATTTTTACGCATTAAAATCCATAGTGCTCTGATTCTGTGTAGATACAACATAAAAAAGTGGAGATACAACTTTCCATAAAATGACCCGGGAACGGCTGTTTTTCTAACATTTTAAGGTTAGTCTCCACAATGACAGACAACTGTAGACTTCAATGAGTGGTTTTATCACAAACTAGCTTATGCCCCGCGGCTTTGCCCCGTGAAATATTTCAAAATGGGCTACACTATCCCGTAGGAATTTCGAAAAATCCCTTCTTAGTGCACCTCTAGGATACTCAATGTAAGGTAAGGTGTTCAAGTCTCTAGGTCCAGTAGTTTAGGCTGTGCGTTGTCTGTCAGTCAGTCACGGTACTGTTTTATAGGTATAGAGATTTAACTGTTACTCGAACGGTTAAAAGCCTTGACCCGCTCTGTAGTAGCTTTGATAGCGGCAAATAGATAATAACGGTCGGTCAAGAGCAACTGAATCACTTGTCATACGGGTTTATAGTCGTCCCACGATAACTCTGCAACGAACTGACAACAGTAGAAGTCTAAAGTTTGTTTATGGCAACACTGATTTATAGTCAAACAACACGTTTTGAACTTTTGATTAGATTAAACATTAAACGGGTCATCGTTCATTCACCATCCACCATTAAAATACCTCTCATATTTCGTTTTCTATATTTTTTTCATCGTACAACGGCAAAACAGAGCCATATTTTAAAAAAAACAGCAACTTTTGATTGCTACTATCATTATTATTTTTAATTAAAGAAATGTCTGAGTGACATGAAAAAAGTGTTACCACAGCGTGATTTTTCTGGGTTGCCAATTAATACCTTATGCAGAGTTATCGTGGGACGATTACATACGTATGATTTAACAGGAGGAACGTCACACGCTATGTGTAAACACTCTGTGTTATTATAAAGCCCTGGTGTCACTTTGTTGGGTACTAAATGACAAACGATTTGATACTTCAACCCTGAAACAGCGTTGAATTACCTAAGAGAATGAAACCCCCTTTTTAGGGTTCCGTACCTCAAAAGGAAAAAACGGAACCCTTATAGGTTCACTTTGTTGTCCATCACCATAACATCCATATAATTGACAACATTTCATATTTTTGAGACTATAATTTGATTAATTGTCTGCAATCTACTTTGTAAGAGGAGCAAGCCTACGATTTTAAATCTTCATTAGGATCTGCAATTAATTTATTATTAATTTATTAAAAGGTACTTATTCCAAAAGGACGTAACTCGGAAACTACGCTAGGGTGGATCAATTGCCTTTGTCTTGTCACGATCAAAAAACAAAACCCAAGATGTCAAATCTGACATAATATGTGTCATGTCAAATTATTGTTGTGCTTGTGGTTTGTTTGAAAAAGGCGAAGGTATTACACCCATTCTGGCGTAGTTTTGGTAGAATTGGTAATTTTATTTTATTCTCTTGTATTTCAAAAAATAAGTAACGTTATTTTTTCATAAACATAGTGGTGTGTTCAGGAAGCAAGGCCCTTTCGATACCTATATTAATTTCCAGGTGTGAAAAATATGAAATGTTGTCGTTATGCTTCGTCATCTTCCTACTTCCTGTATAGATTCTTCAAGTTCTTTCCTTAATGTTGAGTTTTCAATTAATTTTTTAATTGAAAACTCAACATTAAGGAAAGAACTTGAAAAATCTCTGAATATGTGTGATGGCCTGATGGCCCAGTTAAAGACATTTTTAAATGTAAGCCACCCGTTTTGACAGTGCTGCCGATAATATTTATTGACAGATGTCATTCACCAAGGCAAGTATTAACTTATCACTTATCAATCATCTAAATCTCACGACTGAGGGAATATGGACTTTGTCCCTTTAAGATACGAGGGAAGAAACGCTTAAAAGTTGCGTATGAGTGTTTTTATCTTTCTAATTATTGTCGTAAAGTTTTATTCGGCAATAAGCGAAGTTTTATTGAAGGATTTGCTGGACGGTATACATTACAAGAGTAATGAAAAGGACATTTTAGGGCCATAATTGTCAAATTGCCGTCAGTATCAGAGGGTCGAGGTCGACTTTACGAATGCTGCGTAACGTTACGGTTATCGTATCGAGATCGAGAAACGTAAATTTAAGCTCCAAATACGCTCACGGGCGGGCGCTGTTCCAAACGTAATACAAACTCGACAACGTTTACTATTCGATTTTTCGTTACGCAGCATTCGTAAAATCGTGCTCGACCCTCGGTAGGTAAGCGATTTTTCATTTATTTACTTTATCCAGGCCGGATCAAATTTAAATAGAAAGAGTATTTTTCCCATATTATTTACTGCAAAATTAATCGTTTCACAAGACACGAATATTACCGCAAAAACATCCTTAAGGTTCACTAATGTTTTGTCGAAACTTGTTGAACAAAAGTTCATTTCACAACCAACGTTTCATATACTATTCATTTCACAAACATGTTGTTGCAAAAAATGCTCATTCTCATTTTATAAATAATTACTCGACCACTATATATTTAGAAACTTCGAAACTTGACAAAGATATGGAAAAATTATTATTTTAAAAATGTTCATTTCACAAATAAATCGTTTTTAAAATCGGTTATTTTGCAAAACGTGAATTGGTAAACATTGTTCCGTAAAAATTACTTTCTGCGTAACGAAATGCAGGGCGGTAGGTATGAAATGTAAACTCGAACTCCGTAAGTTTATTGCTCCTTGCTTATTGATTTCTGAATTGGACTTCTAAAATTTTCGAGCAAATGTGTTGAAAAATGTTATACTCAACCCCAATTCATGGATGGTGTCGACGGAGCTCCGCGAATTGACCTAGTCCCGAACTAGGCAAAGCCTGTACTACGGGTACTAGACAACGGATAAACATACTTATATAGATAAACTAGCTGTTTGCCCGCGACTTCGTCCGCGTAGATTTCGGTTATCGCTATCCCGCGGGAACTATGTAATTTTCCCGAATAAAAAGTAGCCTAGGTTATTCCTCAATATTCAAACTATCTTCTTACCAAATTTCATCCAGATTGGTGCAGCGGTTTTCCCGTGAAGACGTAACAAACAGACAGAGAGGCAGAGTTACTTTCGCATTTATAATATTAGTTAGGATACATACTTATATACGTACATATTAAATATCCAAGACCCGAGAACAAACATTCGTATTCATCATACAAACATCTGCCCCGACCGGGATTCGAACCCGGGACCTCAAGCTTCATAGCCAGGGTCGCTAACCACTAGGCCATCCGGTCGTCATAAATTATCGAACTGTCATTCGATCTCCACCATGCTGTGGCGTCGCGCTCCCAACTGCGCCATCCCAGCCATCATTGGGATAGCAGCGACAAACTCCTATATATTCACGTTTCAATTTAGTTTAGTAAGTTAACATTATTTTGTTGTACAGTCAGCAGCAATTGTTGCTAAGCAACCGAAGCGATCACAATGATCTGCGCAAGCTCTTATGTCTGTAACAAAAGAGCCGTACTTAGATCATTGTGAGCGCTTCGGTTACTTACTGTACAGAAAATACAGAAATAAATCCCTACAAGTTACAAACACTGATTAGTAATGCGGAATAATTTATTTACATAATACAAGCAATTTACAATGACATTAAATCTAAGCTAAAACTAAATAAACTAATACTTAAAACTAAATTAAATCTAAATAAGGCCCCCGTGGCATGGTGCCCAAAAGGCTGGCAGCGTTGCCTCGCTAAATCATAGAGGCTGATTTCTTTCCTCAAGTAAGTATTTAATTCGTTGAATTATGATTATGAATGAAAAACCTTGACGTGGTATGAATGGGAAATACCTGGCCCAGTCAATGGTTTGAGGAAAATTGTGCTAGTATTTTTACAATCTTATTAATTTGTAATCATAACAACGTAAGCCAATGCCATGCAAACATAGGTATTTTAATTACGTAAGTATTTAGAGTTCCAACCACCGATATATAAAACATTAAAGGTAGGCCACGCACCAGTGCCCTAAGCACGACTTGTCGAATCCTGCGTCACGTAAAATCGAATAGTAAACTATAACGAGTTTGTATGACGTTTGGAACAGCGCCCGCCCGTGAGCATATTTGGAACTAAAATTTAGTATGAGACTTCTCGATCTCGATACGATAACCGTAACGTAACGCAGGATTCGACAAGTCGTGCTTAGGGCACTGTTCAGCGTTGACAAATGCGGCCCTCTCATTCATTAGCTGTCATTAGACTGACATAATGTCAAACATCAAGGGATACCAAGTCGTGTAATCGCCTATAGGTAATTGCTTGTCAGCGAGAGGTGAAGTATCTGTCTATTTTTGTATATCAATGGTACCCAAAATGGCAATAATCGTAACCTAACTTAGAAAAGTTGAAAATACGCCAAGATTTGAATTTAAAAATTCAATATCTCAAAAACGGCTGAACCGATTTTGATGAAACTTAACTTGATTAAACTAGCTTTTTTATTTTGAAATCTTTGACACCGGTTACTGTAATGTTACCAGGAAAGGTACCGATAATTGTAGTATTTTTATCGGTATTTTGAAAAGTAACTTCATATTGGCAATGATGATTGAGTCTCACGGCAGTTTCATTTCATGTTAAAATTTCGCCCTTGCTTTGAAATAGGTACCTAGGTAATATTTAGGCAAGTGTGTAATAAAATAGATACCTACAGCATAGTAAGAAAGAAGATACCTACATACGTAAGTACTAGAAACTATAGTGAGACAGCACTTAATTACGTACTTAGATCAAGTGTATTGCACGTGATATATTCCAGATATCAGATAAGCCATGACACTTTGTCATTCATTTGATTATTTGCAGTTTTAATAATTTCTAAGATAATTTCGCTGCATAATTCTCAGTAGGCAGCTGAGATTGTCAATATTCAATTCAACACTCCTTTATTCCAGTAGCTTATGCCCCGCGGCTTTGCCCCGTGAAATATTTCAAAATGGGCTGGGTCCCTATCCCGTGGAAATTTCGAAAAATCCCTTCTTAGTGCACCTCTATAGGATACTCAAGGTATATGTTTGCCAAATTTCAAGTCTCTAGGTCTCTCTAGGTCCAGTGGTTTAGGCTGTGCGTTGTCTGTCAGTCAGTCAGTCGCGGTACTGTTTTATAGGTACAAATAAGAAGATAACAATAATTATAATTGTGATGGAAACAGGCCATTTATCCAAATAGGTTACATGTTATTGAGGAATTCAACAAAATGATCAACTAATAATAAAATCTAAGTAATAAAGGAAAATAATAACAAATAATAAACTCCACGTGTGAGATAAAAACATACGACCAAGGACGATAAAACCAAGAGGACTGCCAATGGCTATACAATGTCGCGTGCACTCCGTTTTAGAAACAAATAGATACCTGAGCAGAGACGCACAAGCACACAACCACATTAACTACTTAAATTAGCCAACCTTAATGTTAATTGTTATTAAATCATCATTAACTTAACAATACTAATAGTTAAATAGCCATAAATTACACTGGCTGACAATTCGTAATACGTTAACGTTTCGAAACGTCATTCAATTTTAGTCTTTATCGCGCCCGCTTAAGGTATATTAGCTTTATGATGCGAGGCAATTAAAATGATGCTCATAATCTGTTATAGTTATTAGCAGTTATTTGTTGATTAAAATTAAATTTATAACCCTAAGTATTTATCTTTATACTACACACCATGATCTAAATTATGGCATAGAACGTTATGTTATGTACGGTCAAGGACCATAAAACTAACAGGACTGCCAGTGTCTATACGATGCCGAGCTCATTTGAAATAATAAGCCTGCTGTAGCTAGTTTTACTAAGGAGGAGTCTCTGTATCAGTCATTTGGTATGACATTTAGATCTCTGGCTAACACAATAGCGCCATCTAAATTCGTTTTTTCTTTCAGTTCATAGATGGCGCCATTGTGTTAGCCAGAGGTCTAAGTGCCATACAAAATTAATGGTACAGAGACCTCTCTATAGTGAAACTAGCTACAGCAGGCTCATTATTTTACAGGAACGCGACATTGTACAGCCATTGGCAGTCCTCTTGGTTTTATCGTCCTTGGTACGGTGCACGGTGCTCAAACTTGGTCTCTGACGGACGCTCTGAAGTCCAAAATCGGGGTTGACCAGCGGGCCATGGAGCGCAGCGTGCTAGACGTAAAACTAGTGAACCGTATCCTCAACACAGCCCTTCGCGCCATGACTCAAGTTGCAGACGCAGGTCAAAGAGCATAGAGCTAAAGTGGGACTGGGCTGGTCATGTTTACCGTATGCCGGACGAGTATGGGCCAGGGTAGCCACCGAGTGGAGTCCCACAAACTCGAACGGCGACCCGGCAGCCTGAAGGACTGGCCGCTAACTGCTAAAGACTGGAACCAGTGGAAGTATTGGGGGGGGGGGGGGGGGAGCCTTTGCTCAGCATTGGGACAGATTAGGCTAATAATATAATGTTATGTTAGAGTGGAGACACTATTTATATCTTATGTCGGTCTACCCCCCTACTTTAATTAAGTCTAATGCTTAATTCTAAAACTGACTGTACAGTTTGGCGGGTGGTATGACCCTGTGCGAGGTCCGCCCGGATCGCTACCACCATCTTACTTGGTAATCCTGCTGCTAAGCAGCGGTGCTTGCACTGTTGTGTTCCGGTGTGGAGAGTAAGACAGCCGGTGTAATTACGGGCACAAGAGGCATTTCATCTTAGCTCTCTAGGTTGGCAGCACATCTGCAAACCCCCGGGGTTGCGGGAGTCTATGGGCAGTGGTGATCACTTACCATCAGGTGACCCACTTGTTCGTTTGCCTTCAAGTACTTTTACCACTGTTTTTTTTTTGTTATTGCCAAAGCTTTACTTGACTTACGGCCGTTCCCAATATTCAATCCACCGAGGGGTTTCCTTACCAATAGTTACATTTTGACACATTTTCTATGGTATCTGTCAATCTGTCAAAATGTAACTGTTGGTAAGGAAAACTATCCGTGGATTGAATATTGGGAACGGCCGTTAGTAACTTCGAGTTAAGCAAAACCATAGTTATCAGATCAAGCTGTTTGAGCATGGTAACTAAACCAGCAAAGGTTATCTAATATTTCGCTGACGTCCGTCTGTCTGTTGATCCTACACAGACAGTTGGAAACTCGATACGCTCCAGGTGGCTCTGTTGCAACAAATGTCACGTATCACTTGGAACTACTGTAAATTATAGGTACTCAGCTTATTTAACGTTTGAAGAAACATTCAAACTACATATCACCCACGTTCTTTGACAATTTGAAGCCACATTTGCGTCTTTTGGTTCGGACGTTTTCAAGCGCTAACCCGAAGTCCATTGGTAATCAACGTTCGTATCCATGATACCCGGGACCTCAAGCTTCATATCCCAGGGATTAATTATTGAATCTCACTTGTTGACTAAATTCTCACCCATGACATTGATATCATCAATTACCAAAAGCCGTATTTTTGAATGTCATACCCGTTTACTAACATGCAGCTAATTTGTGTTTCTGTCGTAGACAAGCGAGTCAACATAGTGGATTGAGGTTAGCTGTCACTGTCAGTGGTCAAGAAGTCGCTCAGTGATCTCGTTTACGACTGGGCGTAGGCATTCGTATTTGATTATCATGGGCATGAGAATTTTAGTCACAGGTGAGATTAAAAAACCGGACAAGTGCGAGTCGGACTCGCGCACGACGGTTCCGTAGAAAGTTTTTAACGCTTTTCCCCAGTGTTTTAAGAAGTCCAGTGTTAGCAGAGCCCTGCTCCTAAGCAAAATGTACGCAGTGTGGGGTCAACTCTACTCTTTAGGTTTTCGGATTTCGTCAAATTGTATGGAAATTGCCTTTTTAATAACTGTATCTTTTGATTGCGTTGACTTAGAAGGTTGATTTTTTCATAGCTTCAAGGGACTACAGGCTTGAATATTTGATATTAATTTCAGTATGCTACCTCTACACGTTCCAGGGAAAAAGGGTCTTGACAGACAGACAGCAGACAGATAGACAGACAGACAGCCAGACAGACATACAGACAGACATACAGACAGGCAGACAGAGAGACAGACAGACGGACAACAAAGTGATCCTATAAGGGTTCCGTTTTTTCCTTTTTTCAGGTACGGAACCCTAAAAATACCACCTTTTTAGAAATCACTGAATTTAGTAACCGGGTGGGATTCAAAAATCGATCCCTAAGTTATTTAATCACTAGACTATCCGGTCGAGTACTGTTGCCCGTTGCCAGTACCGATCGACCCATATGTATATGTATGCTAGTATTTGTATGCCACAACCGGAATCCTCACGTAGCTGCATTAGCATAGTATACAGTTAGTTATTGACGGTGACAAATATAGGCATATGGTGTATTTTAAGTTCAAACCGATTTGAATAAGCACGCTTAGAGACAGTTTGAAGATGGCTCTATAATACGTTTTCTCACATAAAGTTGAAAGTTAACAATGTAAGTTTTGTCATTATTTATCACTAGTCAGCTCTTTTTTTAGGGTTCCACTCCGCACCTCGTAATGCAAAACGGAACCCTTATAGGATCACTTTGTTGTCCGTCTTTCTGTCTGTCTGTTAAAACCCTTTTTCTCTGGAACGCGTGGAGGTAGCAGGCTGAAATTAACATCAAATAAGTATTCAACCCTGCAGTCCCTTGAAGCTGTGAAAAAATCAAACTTCTAAGTCAACGCAATCAAAAGATACAGTCATTAAAAAGGTTGATTCAATACAAAATGCTGTACTGTGAATCCTAAAGGGTACTTCCAGTTGTCCTAGAAACTTGAAATTTGGTATGAAGGTAGCTCTAGTACAACCACTCAGAGAATTCTCACAATTTGAAAATTTTATGTCGGTCTGTATATGTACAGACCAATATAACGTGACCCCACACTGCGTACATTTTCCTTAGGAACTGAGCTCTGCAAATACTGGACAACACTGGAGAAAAGCAAGGGAATCTTTGTACGGAACCCTCGTGCGCGAGTTCGACTCGCACTTGTCCGGTTTTTCTCTGAAACTAATAAAAAACTAAATAAATAAAAAAAAAAAAAAAAAAAAACTATCAATTGTTCAGGATTATTACCAAATAAACCTAACCTACAGAATTCTAAAAGATATAACCATTACAAAATTCCTATTTTTTTTACGGTTTCAGGGAAAAATTAGTTATGGCTGGTGATAGATTATGACAAACATTACCTACTTACTTACATTATGACTAACAAATTTCGACGAAACATAGGGCACCGTTTGAAGACATTGCTAAGGACTTGCAAAGCCCACATGTTTGTGTAAGTATGTGTAATATAGCCGTGATAGCCTAGTGGTGGTATGGCCTCTCAAGCAGAGGGTCGTGGGTTCAAACCCCGGCTCGCATCTCTGAGTTTTACGGAACTTATTTGCGGAATTACATTCGTAATTTATCATGAGCTTTCCAGTGAAGGAAAACATCGCGACGAAAAAAACACTCCTGCAAAGCAATGCAATGACGTGTGGGAAGTTCCCAATCGGCACTGAGCTCGTGTGGGAACTATAGACCAAGCCCTCTCATTCTGAGAGGAGGCCTAGTACCCAACTGGTGGCTGGTGATGATGGTAGGCAAGTAGCAAGGCAAGTGTCTCTCATAGTCTCTCTAGTCTAGTCTCATAGTCTCTCATAGTCTAGGCAAGTGTCTCTCATAGTCTCTCTAGTCTAGTCTCATAGTCTCTCATAGTCTAGGCAAGTGTCTCTCATAGTCTCTCTCTTATCCCTCATCCAATTCGTTCTCTTTCTTTTTTAACCCCCGACGAAAAAGAGGGGTTTTATAATTTTAACCTGTATATCTATGTATCTGTCTGTGGCATCATAGCTCCCAAACGGGTGGCCCGATTTCGTTGCGGTTTTTTTTCAATCGAAAGCTAGTTTAATCGAGATGGTTCTTAGCTAAGTTTCATTAAAATCGGTTCACCGGCTTTTAAAATATTGAACTTTGAAATGACAATGTCGGGGGTTTTTCAACTTTTCTAAGTTGGTTAGGTTATTATCTATAATATTCGGGAACATAAGAGAAATTACAAAGGTAATTATAAAAAATCTACTCTGTGGCCGAAATATCTTTCTCCTTTTGCCGTTCAAGTTGAATAGTGACAAAAAATAAGCTCTCTCTCAATAGGTACCATACCCAATAAACCAAGTACCTACCTGGTATTTCCGGTGATTCGTACCGCAGGTAAGGTTGAAAAAATGAGTCACTCTTCGGTTTTTTTCACTTTGACGGACGCGCGTTGCAAATAAACGGCATGGTATTTCATTTTAATTCCACAAAATACTTATCCTATTATTCATAAAAGTATTTTAAATAAAATGCCGTTAGAGTTTGTCCTTTTTTTCACAGATATTTCCGTTAGTAAGAAGACAAAACCTATTTTAGCTAACGGACCTCTTAACGGATAACTTCGGAACCTAACCTAACAGATTAATACTGGTGACCGCCCAGTGGTGACTCGATGGACTTTGGGTCTAGTACAAAATTCACGAAAAATGTGTCCCATTACAACGCGACATTTTTCGATGACAGCCATACGTTGCTGTCGTTCGACCAGACTAAGACTGACTGACGCTCGATTAGTGATCTTTTTTGCAAATTGGTGGTCTTTTGGTGAGGTTAGGTATTCTTTAAAAAGGGTCTCAAGTACATGACGTCAATCTGAAGGACAATTAAGTATTCTTCACTTAATTATGATGTCAAATTACATCCCAACCATAAGTTAATGTTTTTCCTGTGTTGTTGATCTCCTGTGTAACGGGAATTTACAAGACTATTGAATCATCATCTGGAATATTCGAGGCTCTTGGCTTAGGGGAAAATCAAAACGCGGTTAAGTAATTGTATTTTATAAACACAATTTGCGTCACAAGTTTCAGGGGTTTCCAGGCGAAAACAAACCATCTATCTAGAAGGATGTTTTATAACCGAACAGTTGAAATGGCAAAGCAATTCAAGTTAGTTTAAGCGTTCGTTTGATTTTTTGCGACACAGACACACTCGCTAATCCTGCCGCTAAGCAGCAATGCTTGCACTGTTGAGTTCCGGTGTGGAGAGTAAGACAGCCGGTGTAATTACGGGCACAAGAGGCATTTCATCTTAGCTCTCTAGGTTGGCAATGCGTCTGCAAACCCTCCGGGGTTGCGGGTCTCTATGGGGAGTGGTGATCACTTACCATCAGGTGCCCCACTTGCTCGTTTGCCTTCCTCGTCGTACAAAAAAAAACACATAGCGGTCAAACTTATAGTAGGTAAGTTAAGTACCCCTCTTTCAGAGATACCAGCGCTTCAGATGGTCAAAAGTGGTAGAATGATGACCTAGCCAGCAATTTCATCTGCGTAGACTTCTACTACCGCTACCTGCAGGAACTATTAGGTACGAATTTTAGGATAATTAAAATGCCTAAGTATGTAAAAACCCACACCCGCGACCACAAGTGACAAATAGTTATATCTCTGCGGCAAATGTATGTTTCCATGCAACACCTTCGCCTTCACTGCTACACGAATCAACACATGCCACACAGACCCAAATAGTTGGGTCGACCGTGGTGATAGCACCACCACCACTAAACTAAACGCTGACGCGTCTCGGCACTCTCCACAAGGCCATTAACGAAGCACGACAACAACCGCTCAACATGCCACCACTTCCACTTACCTAAGTATGTCCTTTGCCATGTGCTTATCGATGTATCAAAATTCATAAAAATTGGCTCAGCGGGTACAAACTAAGTCTTGTATTAAAGATGGAAGGCATTTACCTATTCGTCAGACAAATACAGTTTGGTGTACTTACACTACTTGTAAAAGATTTGTTGTAATTGTAAACCAGGTCAGGATGTCCAAATATTTACTTACCGATAATACTTAGCATATAATTTAATTGTTTTTACTGTAGTTCCACTCTGTTTCGTGCTCTCGAATCAAATTTATACAAATGTATGAAATAAAGCTTTGTTCATAAGAATAAATAGTAACATAGTAGAACGGAATCTCTTTTGACCGAGTCCAAAACGCCGCCATTTATTTAACTACTTCACGTCGTTAGACCCCTCTGTCGTCCAAGCGTGTTGCTAGGGTTGCTTGCTATTAAATATTAGGTACTTACGTCTAAAGATAATATCACTAAGATATAAGTTTTTCGTTACTTTGAGATAATCATTTTATTTCAATTTTACAAAATATGAGATTTAAAAATCATTACATATTATAGACACTTCTAAATTACTTACCTACAAATATAAAATAAAATACATACAGGCTCACGTAAAACTATTACAACCAGATTATAAACAACCAAACGCGCGTGCGGCGACGCCGGCCGTGACAGCCTGACTGAGTAGTCTGTTTAACGAATACTCTAATATCGTGACCTTGAGCCCGTCCGGAGCGGGAGTTTCCGTTCTACTATGTTATTATTTATTCTTATGCTTTGTTTATCATCTTTGACTTTTTTTTAACTCCCATAACCCAAGCAAGACATCAACCATCAACTTAACGAGTATGCAGCCGACCTGGGTTAGCCGCCAACCCTAGGTTAACATTACATCAGACGGGTTATGCGGGTGAAAGGATCTTGCGCGGGGTCCGTACCACCATCCTACTCGCTTATCCTGCCGCTGAGACAGCCGAGGAAATCACTGGCACAAGAGGCATTTCATCTTAGCCCTCTAGGTTAGCATCGTGTCTGAAAACCCCCCAGGGTTGCGGGTGTCTATGGGCAGTGGTGGTGACTTACTTGTACCTAGGTATAGTCGATTTTGGTTTCATAAAGAAATGAACTGACTTCTAAGACTCCTCTTGCAGCAAAACAGTACTTACGACTCTTTTTCTTGTGTTTCTGTAGTTTTAGCGTTAAATCTACTTTACAATACAATACAATACAATACAATACAATACAATACAATTTTTAAAATATGGCTCCATCGATACAATCGATGATTTCGCCAATGTCGGGTATAAAGACACTATCAGTGCAGAAGACGTTGTTCGGTAGGTAATGTTAACGTTGTGGTTAGTTAGGTTAGACTTCACAGCCTAACCTAAAAAGCTTAACTACTTTAATAAATAATACGGTTAACTATTTTAATAAATAAAATAGTTAACCGTTGTTGCCCAGGGTGCACCGGCCCAAACGCTACTCTTTAAGATCTTAAGAGGGAACCGTAACGCTCGAGCACACGAGGAGGTTATCCGACACGCACCCCTAAGTCTACTTTAGTTGTGTCAAAATGTAGAACTGTCAGGCTTCAACCAGGCTCCTATATCACCATCTTTACAATTGTCAGTTTTATGACAATTCGAACTAGGTAGCTACAACATTTCTTTGGCAATATGAAGCGCACTAAAACAAAAGCTCTTCAAGTCAGCAGTTGACACCGAATTGTCATTGAAAACTGACATTGTACAGATGGTGAATAGGGGGCTGGTTTTGAGACTTAAACTAGATTTATATTTTTGCTACAGGTGGCCCTAGAACCGACTTACATTTATTCGTTATCATTAACATACATTACGTGATTAAGTCCCGAGTGTCATGATAATGTGTGAAAACCGCGAAAGTTTAAATCAATACGACTTAAACCTGAGTTAAACAGTTAACTTGTCTTGGCAAGTCTTCCTAACCTTAATTGCCGTCGCTAAGTGAAGGCTGACGTCTAATGAGTCTCCGGTCAGAGACAATTATAATAATAACTAATTATTATTGGCTTGTACCTACTTTGTTTGAAACATCAGTTAAATAAGTGTGATTGCGATACAAATGTAAACATCGGAACTTTCTCAATCAATACACACAAGTAGGTAGGTATAACGAGAAGGGCAAACCACTTGTTGCCATTCAAAACGGATCAATGCATACGCTGCACCCTACTCAAGTAGAGAGGTAAGTTACCTCGGGCGCATGGTGTCCGCGATGCAAAGAATCCCGTCTATGTAGGTACTTACTTTGTTTTAGAGATTTATTACAAGAAAACGTTTGTTGCCGACCGGGAGCTCTATTATGATACTAAGACTCAATTGATAAATATTTTGTTTCGGCCGCGTGCCGCAGCAACTCTGGACTGGAAATCTTACGCAACGTTATATTAATTGGAGCCGCATGTAAGATGCCCTCTCGCCTACGTCGGCAGAGCGATGACGCGTCGAGTGTATTGGGGTCATTTTGTGTTCGTTGTGCTTCGAAGCGGGGGCCTGCGCCCCGCGGCGCCCCGGCCCCTCCACGCGGGCCCCCGCGCGCGTGTCTCCTCGCCGCCCGCCTCGCCGTCGCCACAACGCCATTCCGTACCCGACGCGCGTCCGAACCGCGCGCTCTTCTCGACTAGCGTACGACGCGTCGCGCGCCCGCGACCCATCCGCCATGTTCGACGTTTTCGGCTCGGTCAAGGGCCTCCTGAAGCTAGACTCAGTGTGCATCGACAACAATGTGTTCCGATTGCACTACAAGGCCACCGTGATCATCCTGATCGCGTTCTCGCTGCTGGTTACCTCGCGGCAGTACATCGGCGACCCTATCGACTGCATCGTCGACGAAATTCCGCTCTCTGTGATGGACACGTATTGCTGGATCTACTCGACGTTCACGATCCCGAACAGGCTGACAGGCCGCGTGGGGCAGGATATGGCCTACGCCGGCGTCGCCACGCACGTCGACGGGAAGGACGAAGTCAAATACCACAAGTATTACCAGTGGGTGTGTTTCGTGTTATTTTTCCAAGCGATCCTGTTCTACGTGCCGCGCTACCTGTGGAAAACCTGGGAAGGCGGCCGCATCAAGATGCTGGTGCTCGACCTCAACTGCCCGATTGTCGAGGAGGAGAGCAAGTGCGACCGTAAGAAACTGCTCGTTGATTATTTCTACGCCAACTTGCACACTCAGAACTTCTACGCGTTCCGCTTCTTCATCTGTGAAGTGTTGAACTTTATAAACGTCGTGGGGCAGATCTACTTCATGGATTTCTTCCTCGACGGTGAATTCACGACCTACGGCCGCGACGTGGTCCGCTTCACAGAGATGGAGCCCGAAGAACGCGAAGACCCCATGGCCCGAGTGTTCCCGAAAATGACAAAGTGCACCTTCCACAAGTACGGTCCTTCTGGTACGGTGCAGAAGTTCGACGGCCTCTGCGTGCTGCCGCTGAACATCGTCAACGAGAAGATCTACGTGTTCCTGTGGTTCTGGTTCATCATCCTCTCAATCCTGAGCGGGATCTCGCTGGTGTACCGTGCGGTGGTGGTGGCGGGCCCCAAGGTGCGGCTGTACCTGCTGCGCGCCCGCAGCCGCCTCGCGCCCCAGGAACAGGTAGAATCCGTCTCCAGCAAACTCCAGATCGGCGACTGGTTCGTCCTCTACCAACTCGGCAAGAACATCGACCCGCTCATCTACAAGGAGCTGATGGTCGAACTGTCTGAGAAGTTTGAGGAGGCGAAAGATTCTGTAGGCGCGTAGATCGAGTGCGATCTCGAGTGTTTTATAATATAAGTTAGTCTTTAAGATGCATTCGATGGCGGATCGAATGGGTTTTAGAGAGGGCGCTTGGCGGAGGGGCGGGGGGCGACGTCGCCGCCTGCGCCCGCGCTGCATTCCACAACCCGGGGAACGACCTCGCCAAGCCCCCATTGTATTCCCCGCTTCGGGCCATGTATCGCTACCGATACTGATATACTGTAGGACTTCCAACACGAACGAACTGAGGCGTGCCAGCGCTTTTAGGTAACTTTTGGGCATGTTTTACGGGCTGCTGCGGCTCCGCTGTGTGTTGCTCTGCGAATGTTCGCCTGGTTAGGTTAAGTAGCAAACAAGATGGATGCCGCGGCACCCGGCACAGGATCTCGTGCCTTTGTGTGTATGTGCGAGTGACTACGGGACGTCTCATTGTGATATGTAATTATTATAAATCTAAATTAAGTGTTTATTGTGAACGCGAACGAGAGTGTGAACAGCTGGCTTATCCCTTAGTTTTAAGATAGTTATCTATTGTAATGACTGTTATCGAATGTTATACTCGATACGATATTGTATAAAGCAATAATTGACTTATACTTAGTTGGGGACCGCGGTTCCCGTCGACAATAGCTTGTACCTACTTCGTAACGATTCATACTTGTCTACACTTTTTTTATTATGATAGAAAACGAGGCGATTACGGTTGATATTTTCTGAATATATTTACTGCCACATTTTCACTTTGTTTTATTTCGTGATTCGTTTTATCTGTGATCCGTTAGATTGCGTGTTCTTTGTTGCGTGAGCGTCGCGCCGCGTAACGCCATCTATGCCTCGTAGTTGGAACTGATGCCTTCGTACAGAAAGTGTAGATGGCGTTACGTGTGAATAATAAAACTGATATATGTTATCGATAAAATTGCTATGCGAGTTTTGATTTTGTATCATCAAATTAAATGCGCCTAAGCGAATTCTATATTGATATTGCTGCCAAAATCTAAGAGTTTTGAGTTTCAATGGCAAAAAGTAAGAACCATTCGAATAGTGACCCTTTCTAGAACCTTTGCATAGTATGAAATAATGAATACCTATTAATAATGATGAATTATGATAGAAAAAGAAAATGGTTCTAAAATGGGGTCAATGTTCGATTTCTGTGACTACAGTCCGTTTATTTTAACATTAAAAATTCAAATTACTTCATTTATTTTAGCATTGAAAAGGACACAATCTTGACATGTCTTTTTATTAAAAAATAAGTAACCGTTACGTATAAAGCCATAACAATATAAATAATTAAATCTGGTCGTTAATTCCGCGCATAAATTCCGGATAACTCAGAACTTACATTTGTAATTTATCATGAGCTCTTCGGTGAAGGAAATCGTCGTGAGGAAACCTGCACACTCATGCGAAGCAATTCAGTGATTGTGTGAAGTTCCCAATCCGCACTGGGCCCGCGTGGGAACTAGCCCAAGCCCTCTCATTGCGAAAGGAGGCCTGTGCCCAACAGTGGGACGTAAAAAAAGGCTGGTAATGTGTTACTTGCTGTTAATTATTTTTGAAAGGCGTTTTTCAATAAAAAAAAGATGTCAAGATTATTTCCTTCTTTTTAATCCTAATCTAACTTCCTAACTAATATTGTAAATGCGAAAGTAACTCTGTCTCTGTCTGTCTGTTACCTCTTCACGGAAAAACCGCTGCACCAATCTATATGTAATTTGGTAAGAAGATAGTTTTAATATTGAGGAATAACATAGGCTACTTTTTATTCGGGAAAATTGTATGGTTTCCGCGGGATAGCGATAACCGAAATCTACGCGGACGAAGTCGCGGGCAAACAGCTAGTTTATCTATATAAGTATGTTTGTCCGTTGTCTAGTACCCATAGTACAGGCTTTGCCTAGTTCGGGACTAGGTCAATTGGTGTCAAGTCCCGTGATATTTATTTATTTTTCTTGTCTCTGTATATTTATTTATTTTTCTTGTCTCTGTATATTTATTTATTTTTCTTGTCTCTGTATATTTATTTTAATTTGTTTCAGATTTAAATTTTAAGAAATTACTAATTATCATTACACTCTTAATTAGCGTGATAAAATAATAATGAATGAAATTTTATGAGTTTTAATCATGGACCATAAAACTAATACGACTACGCGATGCGTCTATACGACGATGTCGCGTTCCTTTGAAATAATAAGCCTGCTGTAGCTAGTTTTACTACGAAGGGGTCTCTGTACCATCCATTTGGTATGACATTTAGACCTCTGGCTAACACAATAGCGCCATCTAAATTCGTTTTTTCTTTCAGTTCATAGCTAGTGCTAAAATAAATGAAGTACCTATAGGCATTTAGAATAGTCTTAACTTATGAGGAAAATAATGGCTAAAGCTTTAATCGTCCCACGATAACTCTGCATAAGATATTAATTGGCAACCAAGAAAAATCACGCTGTGGTAATACTTTTTTCATGTCACTCAGACATTTCTTTAATTAAAAATAATAATGATAGTAGCAATCAAAAGTTGCTGTTTTTTTTTAAATATGGCTCTGTCCATTGGAGGACAATTTTGCCAATATTTAACAGGTTTTGCCGTTGTACGGTAAAAAAATCTAGAAAACAAAATATGAGAGGTATTTTGATGGTCGATGGTGAAAGAACGATGACCTGTCTAATGTTTAATCTAATCAAAAGTTCAAGACGTGTTGTTTGACTATAAATCAGTGTTGCCATAAACAAGCTTTAGATTTCTACTGTTGTCAGTCCGTTGCAGAGTTATCGTGGGACAACTTTATTAAATCTTATTAGGTACAGTTAGCAGTAGAAGTTGCTAAGCCACCGACGCGTTAGCAATGATCTAAGCACGGCTCTATTTTTTCTGTTCACACGTAAATGCCAACGCAATCGAGACGTATTTTAGTCGTTGATTACACTAGATGTTCAGAGGCCCGTAAAACGTAACGTTATCGTATCGAAATAGAGAAACTACATACTAAATTTTAGTTCCAAATACGCTCACGGGCGGGCGCTGTTCCAAACGTCATACAAAGTTCTCGATGACGTTACTAGATAGGATTCGAATGTTCGCACTCGGCCCTCTGCAACTATACTACGATGTGCAAAATTCGAACTTCGTATCATGCCGTCCCTCTCGAGCTAATGTTATTTAATACGAGAGTGAGCGGGACGATACGATACGAACTTCGAATTTCGTAGTATGGGGGCTGATCTGGGGGACTATACGAAATTCGAAAATCGTAGTTCGTCTCGTGCCAGTCGTGCCGTCCCGCTCACGCTAATATTATCTAATACGCGAGTGAGCGGGACGATACAATCTTCGATTTTCTTAGTAGTACCCCTGAGCCCTTAGTGTAGACAGTGTAAAAAACTTATTGATCGCGTTAACGCGTCAAATACTACGCGAATAATACGTTGCCATTACGTGCCGATAAAGGTGTTGCCGATTTGCCGTCATCAAGACGATTTCTTGTGTCAAAAATTACACTAGCAGCTCAGGGGGGGCTTGCACGCGCGCCGTTTTGTCGCTTGTCGCTCAGTGCGTCCTTCACTGATTCCATCACTATGAAAGGGACGCACTGCGCGACAAGCGACAAAACTGCGCGCTGTGCTACATGTGCAGTGCGCCTAGTGTAATCGATGACCAGCCCCCATACTACGAAATTCGAAAATCTAAGTTCGTATCGTATTGTCCCGCTCACTCTCGTGTTAAATAATATTAGCTTGAGAGGGACGGCACGATACGAAGTTCGAATTTTGCACTTCGTAGTCGGGGGGCAGGCCAAGAAATACGTCTCAATCGCTTTCGCGCTTAACAATTCTCATACTATTTGACACTAACGCAAACGAGACGTATTTTGTGCTTTTTGATTACACTAAGGGCACAGAGAGTCTAGTGTAATCAACGACCAAAAAAGTCTCGATCGCGTTTACGTCTGAGTTATAACTAGTAGAGTTCCGGTCGGCGCGCAGAAGCAGACAGGAAACGGAGGCAATAAAGATGCGCTGTTAGCTGCGCAGGAGTCGCCTCAAGTGGCAGGGACGGCGATTGGCTATAAATATAACCTTTATATACGGGCTGTCCCGAAAGGGCTTACATGTTAGGTATGACACTTAGCGCCATCTATGAACTCAAAGACTCAAACTAACATAGATGGCGCAATGAAAGTTATGTAGAAAATCCGCTTGGTTCGCCAGTGTAAAGAGAGGTCTATCTGTCAATCTCCACCATTGAGAGACAAAGCTACTGGCAAGGGCGTAACTAGCTTTTAGCCCAGGAGGGGGGGGGGGACAAATCAGCCAGCTTTTGGGCTGCGAGGGGGGGATGCAAATTAACCAGCCTTTGGGCTGCGAGGGGGGGATGCAAATTAACCAGCCTTTGGGCTGCGAGGGGGGGATGCAAATTAACCAGCCTTTGGGCTGCGAGGGGGGATGCAAATTAACCAGCCTTTGGGCTGCGAGGGGGGGATGCAAATTAACCAGCCTTTGGGCTGCGAGGGGGGGGATGCAAATTAACCAGCCTTTGGGCTGCGAGGGGGGGATGCAAATTAACCAGCCCTTGGGCCGGGAGGGGGGGGGGTGGTGATAATTTTTTTTTAAGATTGTTACTAAAATTAGAAGATTTAAGATTTCGAATTATAAAGAAAGCCTTTCCGAGCTGTTGAGGTGAAAAATACAAATTCATTATAGGTACACTATTATAAACGTTTTTGAAGTTTGATTGTAAGACCCAGGGAGGGGGGAGCTGGCCTCTCCAGCCCCCGTCGTCACGCCCGTCGCCCATGACTACTGGCCTATGATTGGTGGAAATTTACAGATAGACCTCACTCGACCCCAGCAATCCTAGCGGATTATTGCCCGCATTGAGTACAGATATATGTTATTGTTTTTACAAGGCAATCGATTAACGAAGCGATAAATATTCATTTATAGGTCAACATCAACAATTGAACACGTATACAAACATCTACCTACCTAGGTATTCAGACTGAAAGTGTTGATAACAAAGTCTGGTGCCAGGGTTGCCAAACGTACTATAATACTATAATATTTTTAACCGACTTCAAAAAAGGAGGAGGTTCTACGTTCCACTGTATGTGTGTTTTTTATGTATGCACATCGATTGTAGACCGATTTTCAAAATTATTTTTTTATTCGAAAGGGTATACTCCTGAGGTGGTCTCATTGTCACCAAGTCATGATGATCCAAGGGAAATCGAGGGCAACCCTCAAATTTTATAGGCGCGTATTGTGTGTTTCATATATTTTCTAAGGCTATTCAGGTATTTGCGTCTGGAACGTCATCTTATGTTGAGCTGATGATGGAAGGCACAACTCCTCAACGGTTAGGAGTTGGAGGATAATTCTGAAAATATTAAATCAACATAAATTTGTGAAATAAAAATTATTTAACAAAAAAGTTAAACCGCCTCCAAAAAAAACCTTAGAAAAAAACCATAAAGTAATCCTCTAAACCCATGAGTTTTATGGCCAAGCACTAGCAGAAATATGAAGTCGGTGCTTCATTCAATAGAATATTCCGCTCGCACCGCACCGACTTTATATTTCTGCTATGCCATAAAACTGTTGATGTTATGTTATGTTTTTTTTCTACGGTTTTTTTAAGGCTGTTTTATTTTTTTGTATATATAGTAGAAATACTAATTTATGTACTAATTTCTTATTACAAGCTGTTTGGGTTGGCAACTTTTGCCATTCGCTCCAAACAAGTCAGGATTTAAAAAGTTTGTCCTCGGAGTACTATAGTTTTCTTTCAGTGTACTGTAGGGTGTTAGCCTCCATGCTGCAAGTGCAGTGCGGTCCTGGCAAGCTAGACTGATCTGTTAATTTTAGACTTAGAATTTGAACAAAATAAAGGAACACTCGGTTCCCAGACAGCAGATGAGTCGGGCTGGGACCTCGGATTAAGATAGTTGCATTTCTGAATTTGTAATAACTTTTGACTTGGGTGTTTATTGTCTAACTCGCTCGCAATCAGCATCGTGTTAATTTTTAAACCCCCGACGAAAAACAGGGGTGTTACAAGTTTGACCTGTGTATCTGTATGTCTGTGTATCTGTGGCATCATAGCTCCCAAACGGATGGACCGATTTGGATGCGGTTCTTTTTATCGAAAGCTAGTTTAATCGAGATGGTTCTTATCTGAGTTTCATTAAAATCGGTTCAGCCGTTTTAGAAATATTGAAGTTAGATGACAATGTCGGGGGGTTTTCAACTTTTCTTTAGTTGAATGTATGGGCTGACAATTGGTATCGGAAACAGCTGTCACAGTCATATAAAAACTGACGTTCAATCCGATGACGATAGTGTCAAAATAATTAAGCAAATACCCTGCTATATAGTTTAGTAGGTACAAGTAATCCCATATGGAGGACACTTGCACAAAAAAACTTGTGCCATTTGAAGTTATTCGTATTTTGACCGACCCAACGAAGTAAGGCAAAATTATTTCGTATTCGTAGATACCTATGTGAAAGAGGTAGATATGTCATCAGCACGCCGAAAATGATGCGCAGAAAAGGCTACAAATTGTAACCTCTTTGGCCTCAGTCGCTCTCGAATAAGGTCCAAACTTGCGCGCAAATGGCAAAATGCTCGGAACATGTTTTTCGATTGTCTTGTGAACATACGACGTATCTTTTGCCTATGTGTCTGTCTGTCCAGCTGGCCCCAATTTCACCAACTTTACAATTGTCAGTTTACAATGACAATTCGAACTGCATTTTCTTTGCCAATATGAAGCGCGCTAAAACAAAAGCTCTTCAAGTCATCAACTGACACTGAATTATCATTGACAACTGACGCTTGTATAACGAAAGAAAGAAACAAATGTTTATTGCCACAAAAAAAAATCGAAAACAACAAAACATAATACAGTGCACAATATACAAGACGCATTTCAAAATTACAGTTTTAAACAGATTATATAGCATTTACTTGTGGCAAAAGGAACCGTCTCAGCATAAGCCGAGGCCACACAGCGAGCCGCGGGCCTCAGCGCTGGTTTTCAGCCGGCCCTCTCGTCTCCGCGCGCATAAACTGTGCAGGGTGAGAGGGTGACAACAAAAAAATAAAAATAATAATGTAAGCTAAAAGTGTTAATTAAACAATGGCACAGCATCAATTACAAAATAAAAAAGCCTACGAGCCTATCCCTTACTTATTTGAATATCTATTAGCAGTTCTTTAAATTTCGATTTGAACGCTGTTTGGGACATATTTTTGCGAAGTGGAGGCGGCAAATCGTTCCATATTTTCGCTGCCGCGAACTTAAACCCGCCCCTTGTGCCCTTAGCTCTATGTTTGGGCAGTACAGTCTTGTCACTTAACTCGCCTCTTGTGTTCCATCGGTGAGACTTTTGGTCCTTAATTAAAATTAATTTTTCAAACAGATACATTGGCCTCTTCGTGTGAAATATTTTATGGACAAGTGAGGCCAAATGTAATTCTCTGCGACCTGACATCTTCAGCAAGCGTTTTTCGTTCAAATAGGGTGTTATATGCTCTCTTCTTGGGATTTTGAAGCAGATTCTCATGCACGCATTCTGAACTAACGTTGGTAAAATAGGGGCCAGTTCTCCTCTACAGGTAGCATAGCATCATAGCTCCCAAATGGATGGACCGATTTCAATTCAGTTTTTTTTATTCGAAAGCTAGTTTAATCGAGATAGTTTTAGGTAAGTTTCATTAAAATCGGTTGACCATTTTTTGAAATATTGAACTTTGAAATGACAATGTCGGGGATTTTAAATTTTTTCTAAGTTGTTAACAATAAGTACCTAACCGTTACGTATAAAACCATAACATAACAATAGAAATAATTAAATCTCATGGTTATTTAATTGTCACTTGCTGTTACTTAGGTAATTTTAAAAAGCGTTTTTCAATAATAATAACCTAACCAACTTAGAAGAGTTGAAAAACCCCCGACATTTTAATTTCAAAGTTCAATATTTCAAAAACGGGTGTTCCGATTTTAATAAAACTTGACTAATAACCATCTCGATTAAACTAGCTTTCGATTGAAAAAAACCGCTTCGAAATCGGTCCATCTGTTTGGGAACTATGATGCCACAGACAGATACACAGATACATAGATACACAGACACACAGATACACAGGTCAAACTTATAACACCCCTCTTTTTTGTCGGGTGTTAAAAAAGACATGTCAAGATTGTTACCCTCTTTTTAATGCTAAAATAAACTACGTAAGTGTAGTGGGGGGTGAGACAAGGTTATTTAGTCTGTCTACGCTTTTCCACCTTTACCTCAATCAACAGATTTCCGCCTCCGCCGTCGCCACACTGTCGCGCCATAATGTCGGCTCTACACGTGGCGTGGATGGAGTGTTTTAATTATTGCTAATATATCTTATATCTACGTAGACGACACGCGACACGACACGGCTGAGTGCGTGAGTTAGGCGTCAGTACAGTAGGTAGTCTGCTAGAGTTGTTCGGCATTTGCTAAGAACAAGATAGCCCAAGTAACAATTTAATCTGTACCTATGAAAAAATCATCAGAAAAAAAACATAAAATAGTCTCCAAAAAGCCATGAGTTTTATGGCCTAGCAGAAATATGCGGTGCTAGCGGAATATTCTTGGAATGAAGCACTGACTTCATATTTCTGCTAGGCCATAAAACTCATGGCTTTTTGGAGATTATTTTATGTTTTTTTTTCTGAGGTTTTTTTTTAAAGCGGTTTTACTTTATAACCGACTTCAAAAAAAACCGGAAGTCGGATTTTTTTTTTTATGTATGTTCCCGACTACTCGAAGACGGCTGGACCGATTCAAAAAATATTTTTTTGTTCGAAAGGTATACTTTCTAGTTGGTCCATTGTCACCATGTCGGATCTGATGATGGGATCCCAGGGAAATCGAGGACAAACCTTCAAATTTTAATAGGACGTATATGTGTTTCATATATTTTCGAAAGCTGTTCAAGTACTTGCGTCTGATAGTCATCATCCCGTGTTGATGCTTTCATTCCAAGAATATTCCGCTAGCACCGCACCGACTTCATATTTCTGCTAGGCCTAAAACTCATGGCTTTTTGGGATTATTTTATGTTTTTTTTCTGAGGTTTTTGAAGGCGGTTTTACTTTTTGTTAAAACATGTTTTATTTCACAATTTTTGGTTACGTTAATATTTAAAATAATATCCGCCAACTCCTAACGTTAAGAGTTGTACCTTCCATCATCACCTCATCACACGAGATGATGACTACCAGACGCAGTTACTTGAATAGCTTTCGAAAATATATAAAACACATGATACGTCCTTTAAAATTTGAGGGTTGCCCCCGATTTATCAGGGATCCCATCATCAGATCCTGACTTGGTGACAATGGGACCAACTAGAAAGTATACCCTTTCAAACAAAAAATAATTTTTGAAATCGGTACAGCCGTCTTCGAGTAATCGGGGAACATACATAAAAACATACATATGTATGTATATACATATATGTATGTATTCCGAGGAATTGAGAACCTCCTCCTTTTTTTGAAGTCTGCTAAAAAACACCGTGAACTGACCGTGACTGTCTGACAGACAACGCACAGCCTAAATCACTGGACCTAGAGACTTGAAATTTGGCAAACATATACCTTGAGTATCCTAGAGGTGCACTGAGAAGGGATTTTTCGAAATTCAGACGGGATAGGGATCTAGCCTATTTTGAAATATTTCACGGGGGCAAAGTACAAGGGATAGGGATCTAGCCTATTTTGAAATATTTCACGGGGGCAAAGCCGCGGCCCGCGAGGCTTAATCTACCTATTCTATGCATATACCTACCAGTTCTTGAGAAATATAGCCCAATCTAAGAGTGTTTCTATTTACGACTTACTAGGTAGTTAAACAGGGCATTGGATATTTCGTATTAGACCGCAGCCCCATTCGTCTCAGTGCCTCCTACTGGGCTACTCCCCACTGTACGTCATGTGCAAAAACATGCACACAACTTTTTTTTTTCAATAGCCTATACTTACATTGTCCACTGTTGGGCAAAAGCCTCTCCTTTCTCCTTCCACGCGCCTCTGGTTTCGGCCAATTCTCGCCAGTCCAGCCAAAAACGCTCCAAAACGTCCGCCATCACCTTCTTGGTCTGCGTCAACTTGCTTACTCAAAAATATGTTCCATGGCTCTTATGTCGGCGAATTATTGTTGTGGTGGATTAATTCGATACATATTTTTGCATTTGACCGTACCTACCTAGCCTTTAGACTTCTAACGTTGTGTCATATTCATATCGCTGCTAAGCATAAAGCAGACAGACGGGAGGCGCCTTTGGCTTATCTAATACACAACAATTTTTCTGCCCACTTTTTGACGGGGACGAAGAACACACAAGTACAGCACACGTGTCAGCTCATGTCAAAATTTGTTACGTTCCTACAAATTCGCACTAAAACAAAACTGTCACAAACGCCAAAAACACGCACACAATCAACAGACCCTGATCATTTTGGCCAGACTTAATGTTAGAGTTTTGGCACAGGGGAAATCGCGAGTTAACATCTCCACATCTCCATTCCTTTCCTGTGCCTTGGTGTAATCAAAAAGCACATAAAATAATCCTCTAAAATTATGATAAATAAATAATATAAAATAAAATGCGTTTATTTCGGACAACAGAAACTAAAGCCTAAAGTTTTATGGCCTAGCACTAAGCAGCAGAAATATGAAGTCGGTCCGGTGCGAGCAGAATATTCTTTGAATGAAGCACCGACTTCATATTTCTGCTGCTTAGTGCTAGGCCATAAAACTTTAGGCTTTAGTTTCTGTTGTCCGAAATAAACGCATTTTATTTTATTTTATTTATTTATCATTATTTTAGAGGATTATTTACGTTTTTTTTCTAAGGTTTTTTTTTGAAGGCGGTTTTACTTTTTTGTTAAAAGATTTTTATTTCACAATTTTACGTTGATTAACATTTTCAGAATTATCCTCCAACTCCTAACCGTTAAGGAGTTGTACCTTCCATCATCAGCTCATCAACATGGGATGATAACTACCAGACACAAATACTTAAATAGCCTTAGAAAGTATATGAAACACATAGTACGTGCCTATAAAATTTGAGGGTTGCCCTCGATTTCCCTGGGATCCCATCATCAGATTATGACTTGGTGACAATGGGACCACCTCGGGAGTATACCCTTTCAAACAAAAAAGAATTTTCAAAGACGGTCTACAATTGACAGAGTAATCGATGTACATACATAAAAAAAAATACGTACAGTGGAACGTAGAACCTCCCCTTATTTGAAGTCGGTTAAAAAGCACAAACTACGTCTCGATCGCGTTTGCGTTAAAATGTCAAGAAGTATGAGAATTGTTAAACGCGAACGCGATCGAGACGTATTTCTTGGTCTGGTCGGCGATTACACTAGGCACTCAGAGGGTCGAGCACGACTTTTCGAATCCTGCGTCACGTAAAATCGAATAGTAAACGTTGTTGAGTTTGTATGACGTTTGGAACAGCACCCGCCCGTGAGCGTGTGTAGAACTAAAATTCAGTATGAGGTTTCTCGTTCTCGATACGATAACCGTAACGTTACGCAGCTTTCGTAAAGTCGCGCTCGACCCTCTGCTCTAAGCTGATAAGTCGCCGTGTGCTGTGCCCCTAATCTCCAGGTAAGGTAAACACACATTGTTCCCATAACAGGGCACAATGCTGATTGCAAGCGACTGGCAGCTGGTGCAAACACTAACATGAGCGAGCGCAGCTTGTGACACAATTACTTAGGTTCAGTCATCAGCAATAGTTGCTAAGCAACCGACGCATTTCACATGACCTAAGCACGGCTCTATTGTTATAGACATAAGACAGCTTGAGATTAAATTTTGCGTAACCACACGTTTTGTTGGAATGACAATGCATGGTTAGCATAATTATAGAAGAAAGATAGCCTCCCGAGGTGCCTTTGCTTAGATAAGCTCGCTATATCTACAATTTTTCTGCCACTTTTTGACGGGAACGACGAGGAACACACGTACAGCACACGTCTGCGCTCACGAAAAAATTTGTTACGATCCTACAAACTCGCAATAAAACAAATCTGTCACACAAATGCCAAAAACACGCACACAATCAACAGACCCTGATCATTTTGGTCAGACTTAATGTTAGAGTTTTGGCAGAGGGGAAATCGCGCGTTAACATCTCCATTCCTTTCCTGCTCTAAGCGTGGTTATCATAAAGCAGACAGACGGGAGGCGCCTGAGTCTTATCATTACAATTTTTCTGGCACTTTCTTGAGGGGGACGAGGAACACACACGCACAGCAGTATGTGTTCGTTCCCTATACCTACACCATTTACGAGTACAAGTAAAGAACAGCTTTACCGATTTTTATGATAGTTGATTTGTTACTTTTTTATTTTTTATTTTTTTTATACGACGAGGAAGGCAAACGAGCAAGTGGGTCGCCTGATGGTACGTGATCACCACTGCCCATAGACACCCGCAACCCGGAAGGTATACGGATGCGTTGCCAACCTAGAGAGCTAAGATGAAATGCGTCTTGTGCCTGTAATTACACCGGTTGTCTTACTCTCCACACCGGAACACAGCAGTGCAAGCACTGCTGCTTAGCGGCAGGATTAGCGAGTAAGATGGTGGTAGCGATCCGGACGGACCTATACCTATACTTGAATGCCTTCTTAAAACGGGAAAAAATCATGAAAGAAAAAACGTCTCATGGCGGTACGAAGATCGCCGGGCACTCAGGTACTCAGTAATTTGTAATCCAGAGTGCCCCTGATAAGTCTGATACCAGCTGATAACATCGTTATTGGACCATACGCACGCATAGAAAAAGAAACGCAACTGTTTCGAGCAATGATAAAACTGACGGACTTTGGACAAATTAATATGACAGAGGTATCCTACGGCACGGTGATGCTGATGACATTAATGCAATCAATCATTGATATTATTATAAGTAAAGATGCGTCATGTGCTCACAAAACCATTGAAAAAAAGGGTCCCGGTGGTTTTTATAATTTCAGAGTTGCAAAAGCGCTTAGTCGATGCAACTTGTGACCAAAGGGCTGGCAGTTTTCTCTCTCAAAGAATCAGCGTCGCTATTCAGCGAGGCAACGCCGCCAGCCGTTTGGGCACCATGCCACGGGGGCCTTGTTTAGATTTAATTTAGTTTTAAGTTATAGTTTATGTAGTTTTAGCTTAGATTTAATATCGTTGTAAATTGCTTTAATTATTGAAAAATATGTTCCAAGCAATTTGATATTTGCGCACAAGTTGCTTCTTTTTTTAGTGCCACTTCATCACTGAAGGTTGGCGGTCGACTCTTTAAATCTTACTTATTCATAGCCAGTCTAAATAGCTGCTCCACTGTCTCGATGCCCGTCCACTCCCTGATGTTACGGAGCCATGACATTTTCCGTCATCCGACCTCCTTTTTCCGGCTATTTTTGCCCATCATATTGGTTGTAAAAACGGTGCTGTGGTTTGCAATTCATCCATTGTCATTACAATCAATGATATTATAATTGTGATAACTATAGCAAGAAGGACGCGGTTGCTATAGACCCTGTGCTGCTACAGTTTTGTTCTGAACAACGATGTACAGGTACCTACTCACTGACCTAAAACCGTCTACGAACATTATTAAATCAATTAATTAATATGTAAATATGTCTTTACAGTCGAATAACCCTGGAACGTGTAACACGGTAACGTGTGCAAAATTATTATAAACCGCAAATGACGAACTTAACACTATTCTTAAAGTCATCCCTGCCCACACAACGCGATTT